>ML380474.1:2361-135409 GCA_005239525.1 Nicotiana knightiana | reverse complement strand
ACTTTTGGAGTGCAATCAGGTAAATTTTTGGGTTTCCTTGTATCGAACAGAGGAATAGAGGTATACCCCTCTCAAATTAAAGCTATAGAAGAAATACTTAATATTTTAACAAATAAAAAAGAAGTTCAAAGACTAATAGGGAGAATAGCAGCTTTGGGAAGATTTATTTCTAAGTCTTCCGAAAAAAGTTTTAAATTCTTCTCAGTTCTCAAAAAGCAGAATCAGTTCGAATGGACTGAAGAATGTCAGCAAGCCCTCAAGAATCTGAAGATTTATCTATCGAAACCACCGCTGCTTTCAAAGCCAAAAGAAGGGGAAAGATTTTACATCTACCTGGCTGTTTCAGAAATTGTTGTAAGCGCAATATTGGTAAGAGAAGAAAAAGGTAAGCAATCACCTATCTACTATGTAAGTAAAACTTTGCTAGATGCTGAAACTAGATATCCACATTCTGAAAAATTAGCCTTAGCTCTAATAATGGCATCTAGAAAATTACGACCATATTTTCAATGTCACCCAATCACCGTTGTGACTTCATATCCTTTAAGAAATATTCTGCATAAACAAGAATTGCCAGGAAGATTAGCCAAGTGGGCCATAGAATTAAGTGAGCATTAAATAATCTATCAGCCTAGAACTGCAATTAAGTCTCAAATACTAGCTGATTTTGTTGCCGACTTTAGTAATAGCATTATCCCTGAAGTAGAAAAAGAGTTACAACTTTTTAATGGTGCTAATACGGGCCTATGGACCCTATTCACCGATTGCTCCTCAAATATAAGAGGTGTCGGCTTAGGCATAGTCTTAATATCACCCCCGGGTGAAAAGACTCAGCAAGCTATCAAGTGTTATCCTATAACTAACAATCAAGCAGAGTACGAAGCTGTTATTCCAGGGCTTGAACTCGCACGGGAACTCTCAATCGAACAAATCGTGATCAACATCGACTCCCAACTGGTAGTAAATCAGATGCAGGGGACTTACATCGCTCGAGAGACTCAAATGCAACAGTATCTTGAAAAAGCACGAGAGCTCGTGAGACAATTCAAAACATGGAAGGTGATGCAAATACCTAGAGAGGAAAATGCAGAAGCATATGCATTAGCTAACCTCGCAGCAATCACGGAAGTAACAAATAAAGAAAATGCAATTGCCGTCCATCTATTCCACTCAACGATCCACCAGGACAGGAATGAGGTAACTTTCAACAACTTAACCTGGGACTGGAGAAACGAAATTCTTAATTTTTTGCAAAATGGCACCGTACCTCAAGACAGGAAAGCAGCTCAAGAACTTCACCACAAAGCTGCACGGTACTGCCTTATTCGCAATTCGCTTTATCGCAAGATGTTCGGAGGACCCCTAGCTAAATGCCTCAGACCTAACCAAACGGAATTTGTGATGAAAGAAGTCCACGAAGGACACTGTGGAAATCACTCAGGGGTGAGATCCTTAGTGAAAACCCTAATCAGAGCTAGATACTATTGGCCTAAGATGGAAGAAGAAGCCGAAAACTTTGTATCCAAATGCGACAGGTGCCAAAGGTTTGCCAATAACATGCATCGACCAGCGGAATTATTGCACCAATAGTATCCCCATGGCCTTTCATGAATGGGGTATGGACATAGTGGGACCTCTTGCCACAGCTAAAGGACAGGTACGGTTTATGCTCATGCTAACGGACTATTTTACAAAATGGGTAGAGGCAGAAGCGTTCAAACAAGTGCGAGAAAAGGAAGTTAAGAGCTTTTTATGGCGAAACATAATATGCCGCTTTGGGATACCAAAGGAGATCGTGTGCGATAATGGCCCACAATGCATAGGCTCGCAAATCACAGAATTCTTCGAAAGCTGGCAAATCAAACGGATCACTTCAATGCCATACCACCCTGTGGCTAATGGTCAAGTTGAGTCAACGAATAAGGTCATCATCAACAATCTAAAGAAGCGGCTGGATAAAGCCAAAGGAAACTGGACTGATGAGTTACCAGTGGTACTATGGGCATACAGATCAAAAACAGCCACGGGAGAAACCCCGTTCGCACTTGTCTATGGCTCAGAAGCCTTAATACCTGTGGAGATTGGTGAACCAAGCATAAGGTTCGCAACAGCCATGGAGGAAGCAAATGACGACGAATTGAGGACCAATCTGGACCTGCTTGAACCACGGAGAGAAGCAGCACTGATACGGATGGCAGCTCAAAAACAAATCATAGAGCGTTATTACAACCGTAAAGCTCATCTCAGATACTTCAAGATTGGTGACTTCGTCCTCAAAAAAGTCTTTCAATCAACGAAAGAAGCACGCGCAGGAAAGCTAAATCCAAACTGGGAAGGACGATACAAAATCCGAGGCATAGCTGGGAAGGGCGCCTATGAGTTGGAAGCTATGGACGGCAAAGTTCTACCAACAAGATGGAACTCCATCCACCTAAAGAAGTATTACTTCTAAGGAAAAGAAGTACCCCCGGTCAGTTATCACACGTTCGATTTTATTTTGAACATTTAAAAATTTTACTAACTTTTTTAGATGATAGGCATAAAGCTAACCCATCACCAGATGATGATATTAGCTCTGCAAAAATGCAAGGAAATAACACAATTCCCGGTCTAGGGTTACACTTTTTTATGGACGTTTTAAAGGGTTAAGCAGTCATCATCTAAAAAACTATATACCTTCGAGTTCGGAATGTTTTTCCTTTTCAGTAAAAGAACCACAAGGAAGGAATAATCAAGTGCTCTAGATCTCATTCTTCAAAGCTCAAACACTTGGGGGACTATACAGTATGGAAGGCTAAGACGAAGCAAAGAAGACTATCAGAAAGTCAAAAGCTCGAGCCTGAAGACCCATCTACCCAACAAGACAAGTGATACGAGCAGAATCGAAAGAGATCAAAAGAGTCATCCAAATACAAAGCCTAATGCAAAAATGCAAAAAACCTTCGAACATGTTCAGGCTGAAAGGAAAAATATTAGTCACGAGGAAGAAATGTACATCTTTATACTTATTCGAAACTGTTGTAACAAAAACAGTGAGGGGTAAAAGATCATCATCATTTGTACTTATTCAAAAAACTGTTATCAAATAAAACAGTTACGAATGAAAGATCAAAATCCATGTATTTGTTCAGAAAATTGTTGTCAAATAAAACAGTTACGGAATAAAAAGCATTTTCATCGTACTTATTATAAAAATGTTATCAATAAAAACTGTTGTGGGTAGAAACCCCAATCTTTATAAAAACTGTTACTAGTGAAAAACAGTTGTTCCCTTGTATTAATATCGAAAAACTGTTACCTATGAAAAACAGTTACGAAATACAAGTGTATATCAAATCTGTTAAACAAAAACAGTTGCAACGTGAGTTTTAGACGATAATCAAACACGTGTAAAATGTCGTGGAAGTTCAAACAAAAAAACTTTCCTTGGAAACATTCTTAAAATGTGTAAAATTCCTATCACTCTATTGCATTATCATGAAGTTGAGACGCCTTCTTCATGTCAATCATAAAAGGCCCTCTTTCATAAATGAAGCTTGCTACAAAAAGGCTCACAAACACCGTACCTACTATGAAAAGGTACGAGTGATTACAGCATCCTCATGCAAAAATTCAGAGGTAAAAACAAAAACCTCGAAAATTAAACATGCAAAAGACTTAAGAGTAAAGCAGAAACTCGAAGCAAAAAGTCTTAATTTGCATATATTCAAAAAAAGCGGCTAAGTAAGAACTAAGTACAAACTAGTACTTAGCCGCATATAGTTTATACATCGAAATGCCCCTAAGTTGTCAGTTGGGGACTTTTGAAAGATCCAAGTTTACCCCTGATGGAGCTGGGGGTAACCACCAATCAAATAAAAAAGGGGGGTGAATCAGCACTTTAATCTTCTCAAGAAGGAGGATTGGCTTCTTCATCAGCAGGAGGAACGGGAGCAACTAGGGATGAAGAGAGGTTATGACCTTGTTGAGCCTTCTCCATGGCTTCCTTAGTTTTAGCTATTTCAGCACTAACGTCGAAACCCTCTTGACTCATTTCTGTCAATGTGTCAAGGCGAGAATTCATATATGCCTGGCTCACATCAACAGTAGCCAACTTTTCAAGATCTTCATAATCCCTTGCCCATACTTTTAGCTCAGCTCTCAATCCATCCTTCTCCGCTTCAGCAGCTTCATGGGCGGCCCTTAACGGTACAACCGACTCCTCTAGAGTTTGAACTTTATCTAAAGCATTACGAAGATCCTCTTGAGTACGGGTGAGTGATTGCACGAGCTCGTCTGAGTATTCCTCCTTCTGCCTCATCATGTTTTTCAAGTCTCTAATCTCCCCTGAGGCGCGGGATAACTGCTCAGCAAATGAGGCCTCCAAAATACTCTTGTCTTTATCAGCCTAACTGGAATAAGCCTTCTCTACTGCCAGTTCTGCCGCCATGAGCCTCATCTGCCACTTCAAGGTACTCATTTCCTCTTCTAAGGCATCCATGTCAATCCTTAGGCTATCATATTGTGCTTTCCAATTATCAGCATCGGCCTGCAACTCTTTTGTCTCCTGATCTGTATTTGAGATCCTCTTCATGAGCTTCATTCCTATAAGATTAATCTACACGAAATAAACCAATTAGATATGATAAATCATATATGAAAATGAAAGAGAATAACCTGCATCATACCTTCAAAGAGGTATGCACAATTTCATTGTCCCATGTAAGAGCACTATGGCTGGCTAGCTTGGTTTTCTCAGTGGGACCTATCAAAGGCTTGAGAAACACTTCGGGCTCACCCATTTTCTTGAAAAGATTCCCTTCAGCTGGAACCTCTATTATCACCTGCCGCATCTCTCTAATGGAAGACCCTACTTCCCTAGCGGAAGGCATGGAAGCAGGAAGAGATAAAGCAACAACATGTACGGAGGGTTGAGGAACTGGAGAATCCACAGGCAAAGAAGCAGGCACTGAGGATTGAAGAGTTTAGGAAGCCATGGGCAAAGCAATAGCAGAAGACGTAATAGCCAAAGGAGCAGATGAGACAGCTTCTCTTAAAGAAATAGGAAAAAAAACAGCCAAAGGGACATCATGAGGAGCAATGACAAAACCTTCATGGAACAAGTAATCTACAGAATCATGAATGGGGGAATGTGAAACATCTTCAGAGGTAGAGGGCTCAACCACAGACACGGAAGGAAAAGTCATGGGTGTAGACTCATCTTCCAAAACCACCCGCCTTCTCCGTGGCTTGCGCATCAAAGCACCCTCCTCTTCTTCTTCTACGGAACGTGACTCACCAATATTCCTCTTCGAGGAAGACGAACCAACAATAATATCTTGGGCCTGGGCCAAAGATATCTTCGGGATAGATGAAGCGGACACCCCACGAGCAGAGAACCCTATCAAAAGGGAAAACGTTAAGCGACAGAGAAAGAAGAGGCTCGAGTAAGGAAAGAATCAAGAACAAAAGCTTCACTTACCGTGGGTCTTTACATGCCAACCATACTTCCCAGCGAAGTACTTCCAAGGTCTCTCTTCTAAAGGAGCAACGGACAATAATTTTTCTACCCAATCACGGATACCAGATACATTCTCAACAGTACCCATGATTGCTGAGTGAAGAAGAAACAGATACGGTGTTAGTAAAACATCTCAAGTCAGATCGAGTAAAAGTAAATAGATATGAGCTAAAGCGTACTCACGTGCACGATTCCACTTCTCAAGGAAGGGAAGATTTTCTTCACCCACTAAACCAACAGTGGGTACAGTGACATACCATAGGTACCAACCCCTATCTTTATCATCTCCAAGGGTTAACAGCACTCTTTTACTCCTAGCAGTCAGAGTAAAAACCCCTTNAGGAGAGTAGAGATGAATAAGATGGTTGAAAGTAAAAGGAACCGAGGCTAAAGAAGCTAAACTCCTAAGACATGCGACAACTCGCCACACAAGCGGACCAACTTGTCCTAAGCAGATATTGAAGAAACGGCAGAATTCAATTATGACTAGATCAATGGGAGGTCTATATCCTAGAGTAAAAGGGTACATATAAACAAAAGAGTATCTCGTCTTGTAAGACGTTATTCTTTGATTACTATTCGGAATGTAGACAGGGAAATCAGGCCTCCAAAAACACTCCCTACAAACAAGGGAAATATGACCTTCAGCAATAAGGGTTGGATACCTTTCGACACTCTCAAGGGAAGAAGATTGGTCTACAAGAACTTGATTATCTCTAGCGAAGACAAACTCAGCAAGAATAATTTCATCAACTCCAAGTTCACGAAGGCGTTCATCTCTACCTCTAGATAAAGACCGGGAAGCCCTAGCCCTCAGAGAAACTAGAGACCTAGCGGAAGGAGGGGAAACTATCTGAGAAGAAGAAGGGCCTCTCGAAGGAGGGGATCCTAGACTCCTAAGTCTACCACCCCTCTGAACCCTAGTCGGAGCAGAAGATGACGTTAAATTCTCAATATCTATTACTCTCTGAGGTTGATTTGAAACAGACATGTTTACAAAGGCAAGAAAAATTTCTTTACAATAGACAAAGTTAGAAAAGTGTTTCGTGGAAGCAAAGAAAAGAAGAAAGGTATTTATACTTGAGGACAACCGTCAAACATGGAAAAAAATTTTTAAAAAAATAATGATGAAAAGTCATAATTGAAGGTATCTCTTCGGGACTGACGCAGCCGCAGAAAGCCCTAAAAAGCGCCGAGTAACTGTAGAACCAATCCGAGAAAGACACGTGGTTTGAGCATTAAATAGAAATGACAAACGACGCCTATGATTCAGAGAATGATACAATGTTTCGAGGTAAAGCGGCGGCAAAATATTCTCGCCATAAATGCGTATCCACTTACCAAATATTAATCGATAAATAAATGGTAAGTGGGGGGACTATCTGTATTGGTAAAAAAAAGTCTCACACGTCAGCTGATTCTAGACAACTCAGTCGGATATGTGGACCAAGGGAAACGTGACAGCTGGACGTGATTCTATAAAGAGATATGGAACAAAGAGGCATGGATCAATAAACCATCGAGTCCATCAGCCACGAGAAACTCAACCTGATCAAGATAGGGAAGAGACACGGTCAGAATGAATTTGGACAAAGCTATGGGGAGATTCAAGGACCCACAATTGATTATTCATACGTTATATAACCACACCCCAATTATCTTTATCCTTTGTAATGCCCCATTAATGTCATAATTAGTCATTAATGGGAATTCATAGCAAGAGTTGTATGTTATATCAAGGAATCTCCTATATAAGAGACGGGAATACAGCTTGTAAAGGGACATCTGATTTTCGAATACAATCTACTTTGCTTTTCTATATTTCTGCAATATTGTCTATTACTCGTTTCTCTTTATTTCCTTGATTATCAGTAACCCGTGTTCATCCTAGAAATAGCTTTGGTCAAAGGATCTAATTCTTTGGTTAAATAGTTTCGTCATAAGAAACTTTTAACTTCCTTTTCTCGCACCTGTTTGAACGCTTCTGCCTCTACCCATTTTGTAAAATAGTCGGTTAGCACGAGCAATAACCGTACCTGTCCTTTAGCTGTGGGAAGAGGTCCCACTATGTCCATCCCTCATTTCATGAAGGGCCATGGGGATATTATTGGATGTAATAATTCTGCTGGTCGATGCATGTTATTAACAAACCTTTGTCACTTGTCGCAGTTGGATACGAAGTCCTCGGCCTCTTCTTCCATCTTAGGCCAATAATATCCAGCTCTGATTAAGGTTTTCACTAAGGATGTCGCCCTGAGTGATTTCCACAGTGTCCTTCGTGGACTTCTTTCATCACAAACTCCGTTTGGTTAGGTCCGAGGCATTTTGCTAGGGGGGCTCTGAACATTTTGCGATATAACGAGTTGCGAATGAGGCAGTACCGTACAACTTTGCTGCAAAGTGCTTGAGCTATTTTCTTGTATGCAGGTACGGTGCCATTCTGTAACAAAAATAGGATTTCGTTTCTCCAATCTCAGGTTAAATTGTTGAAAGTTACCTGATTTCTATCCTGGTCGATCGCTGAATGGAATAGATGAACGACAATTGCATTGTCCTTGTTTGTTACTTCTGTGACTGCCGCGAGGTTAGCTAATACATCTGCTTCAGCATTTTCCTCTCTAGGTATTTGTACTACCTTCCATGTTTTGAATTGTCTCACGAGCTCTCGTGCCTTTTCCAGATATTGTAGCATCCGAGTCTCTCGAGCGATGTAAGTCCCCTGCATCTGATTTACTACCAGTTGGGAATCGCTTTTGATCACGATTTTCTCGATTGAAAGCTCTCGTGCAAGTTCTAATCCTGCAATTACAGCTTCGTACTCTGCCTCATTGTTAGTTATAGGATAACATTTGATAGACTGCCGTGTATTTTCACCCGTGGGTGATATTAAGACTATGCCTAAGATGGCACATTTTATATTGGAAGAACCATTCGGTAAATAGGGTCCATAGACCCGGATTAACACCGTTGAAGAGTTGTAACTCTTTTTCCACTTCAGGGACAATGCTATTACTAAAATCAGCGACAAAATCAGCTAAGATTTGAGACTTGATTGCAGTCCTAGGCCGATATATTATTTCATGCTCACTTAATTCTATGGCCCACTTGGCTAATCTTCCTGATAGTTCTTGTTTATGCAGTATGTTTCTTAATGGATACGAGGTCACAACTGTGATTGGATGACATTGAAAGTATGGCCTTAATTTTCTAGATGCCATGATTAGAGATAAGGCTAACTTTTGTAGATGTGGATATCTAGTTTCAGCATCCAGTAATGTCTTGCTTACATAATAAATAGGAGGTTGTTTACCTTTATTCTCCCTTACCAATATTGCACTTACAACAATTTTCGAGACAGCAAGGTAGACGTATAGCCGCTCTCCCGCCTTCGGCTTTGACAGCAACGGAGGATTTGATAGATAAGCCTTTAGGTCTTTGAGAGCCTATTGACATCCTTCAGTCCATTCGAACCGATTTTGCTTTTTGAGAACTGCAAAGAATTTGAAACTTTTCTCGAACTAAGGCTGCAATTCTTCCCGTTAGTCTTTGAACTCCTTTTTTGTTTATAAGTACATTAGATATTTCTTCTATAGCTTTAATTTGATTAGGATTTACCTCTATTCCCATGTTTGATACAAGGAAACCCAAGAATTTACCTGATTCTACGCCAAAAGCGCATTTTTCTGGATTAAGCTTCATATTATACCTACATAAAATGTCAAAGGTAATAGAGAGGTGCTGGAAAGGTTTTCCGCTTGTGTTTATTTTACCAGCATGTCATCAATGTAAGCTTCCACTATTTTTCCCAGATGTTCCTGGAACATCTTGATCACTAGCCTTTGATATGTGGCTCCAGCGTTTTTTAAGCTGAAAGGCATGACTTTATAACAATAAGTCCCCCTGCTTGTAATAAAGGCGGTTTTCCTCGTCTGAGGGATTCATTTTAATCTGATTATAACCAGAATACGCATCTAGAAAGCTTAACAATTCATGACCTGCGGTGGCGTCAATCATTTGATCTATATGTGGTAATGGGAATGAATCTTTGGGGCATGCTTTATTTAAGTCAGTATAATCTACGCATACTCTCCATTTTCCATTATTTTTAGGTACTACCACAGTGTTAGCTAGCCAGTTAGGGTACGTTACCTCTCGTATTGAACAATTCTTTAAGAGTTTCCGTACCTCTTCGTCAATCACTTGGTTCTTGAATGGTCCTTGCTTTTTTTTTCTTCTGCTTAACAGGTAAGAAGGATTGATCTTCATTTATTTTATGATTCATCCCCTCTAGTGGGATACCTTTCATATCTGAGTGGGACCATGCGAAGCAATCTGCATTAGCCTTTAAATAATCAATTAACTTACCTCTTCGACCGAGACTCAGCCTCGTGCCTATGAACACTTTCTGTTCAGGCTTTTGTTCAGACAATGGAACAGCTTCGATCTCTTCCGTAATTGTTTTGATGTGCTCATTTTCCTCCGGTTCATGAATGACGTCCGGTCTGGAATCTACATCCGTGTGATCCATTGCCTCTCCCATGGTGACTTGATTCACTTTCTCGTAAGTATTTTCTTTCGTACCTGTTTCAGCAGTAATACCTTCCGTACCTATTTAGGTACTAATTTATTCCATGCCCATTTGGGCGGTGTCACCTTCTTGGGAGACTTCCTTATCCCTTGATTCTCTCACCTCTACTTTTTTGTTGTAGTGTACAACGGAATTTATATTTCTTGCGATTTGCTGGTCGCCTCTAATTTGTCGAATCCCCTATTCAGAGGGGAATTTAATTACCTGATGCAAGGTGGAGGGTATTGCTTTCATGTCGTGGATCCATGGCCTTCCCATGATTATGTTATAAGCCATGTCAGTATCGATTACTTGGAACCTGGTACTTTTGATCACTCCCTCAACATAAGTGCTAAGTTCAATTTCTCCTTTTGTTATAACCGTAAAGTTATCAAACCATAGAATGGCTCGTGCCCTTGGGATTACTTGATTCCCCAATAGCATTTATTCCATGACTCTTAGCAAAATGTTATTGACTGAACTTACATGGATCAATCAACACTATTTTTACGTTAGTGTCATGAATAAGTAAAGATATTACTAGAGCATCGTTGTGAGGAAGCATTAATGCGCCGATATCTGCATCATCGAAGGTTATATCGTCTGCTTCTAGATTTTCACGAACCCGCTTTCCGTGTGTTATTGTGAACTTTGTGGTCGTTTTGCAGACCACTCCATTTACTTCTTCACCTTCGAGTATCACGTTGACGGTTCGTTTTGGAGATGGAGGTTTTGGGGACTCCTGCCTGTTCTTCATGTATGTCTGTTTACCTTTTTCACTGAACAATTCTGTCAAATAGCCCTGTTTCAAAAATTGTTCTACCTCACCTTACAAAAATCTGTAATCTGCAGTTCTATGTCCATGATCATTATGGAATTCACACCTGAGATCCGGGTTCCTCTTATTCGGGTTCGACCTCATCTTTTTGGGCCATCGAACCTTATCACCCAAATTTCTTAACACTGAAATTAGTACGGAGGTACTTACATTAAAGGTGTGATCCCCCATTCGCGCATACCTCTAGGTCGTTGATATTTATCCCTTCTGGATCTAGATGAGGACGAGCCCGCATCTCTGTTTGGTGGTCCATAATTTGACTTGGTGTTTTCAAACCTGGGACGAGTTTCACGTCCCTATGGTCCCAAGTAAGGATCATACCTATTTTACCTGATCTCCTATCTGATTCTGAATTTCTGGATCTGGTATAATCTTCCTCTTTCGGACGAGTAATGGTATCTTCTTCTATTCGAAGTTTGGTATTATACCTGTTATAAACATCGTTCCACGTTGTAGCTGGGAATTCCCTCAAGCTTTCCTTGAGTCTTCTCGTGGCTTCTGAGCTTTTGTTATTTAGATTACTTGTGAATGCCATGGCTGCCCAATTATCAGGCACCCTTGGTAGTTGCATTCTTTCTCGTTGAAACTTGTCTACAAATTCACGAAGTAGTTCCGTGTCTCCTTGTTTTATTTTTAAAATGTCCTCCATCATTTTCTCGACTTTTTGCGCACCAGAGTGTTCCTTTATGAAAGAATCTGCAAGATCAGCAAAAGAATCAATAGAGTTTTCAGGGAGAAGAGAATACCAGGTTAGTGCCCCTTTGGTAAGTATTTCTCCAAATTTTTAAACTAGGACCGACTCAATTTCTTGTTTTGTTAAGTCGTTGCCCTTCACCCCGGTGGTAAAAGCAGTCACATGGTCGCGTGGGTCGGTTGTCCCATCATACTTAGGTACGTCAGGCATTTTGAACTTCTTTGGAATGGGTACGGGTGCTGCCTTGGTTTCCAAGGTTGTTGAGAATATTTATCAACGTCAATGCCTTTGATAACAGGTGGTACTCCAGGAATTTGTTTGATTCGATCGTTTTGTTCCTTCACCGGTTTCTGCAAAGTTAGTAATAAAGTCTGTAATTCAGAGTTATTAGACATACCCAATCTCGCTTTAAGAGATTCATTAGGAGTATCTCCCCTTCCTGAGTTTGCCAATCCAGATTGAGGATTTTCCATGGTGATGGTATTATTGGGGGGTGGTGTCAGTTCTTGCAAATCTTGGCTCACGTACTCTGCAATCATTTGCTTTACCCGATCTTGTTCCACCGTTTGATCATTATTATCATTGTTGTTATTGGATCTTTCTAGGGATTGCTCCCTTGAACCACGTGGGGTTCCTGAAGGCGATGGAACTGGGGTTCCATTCCTTTGATGGTTGTTGTCGTTGGAGTTCGACATAGTTCAGAGGATATCGCTTGAAAAGCAGACAAAGATTATCAGATTCCCGGTAACGGAAACATTTGTTTAACCAAAGAATTGGATTCTTTGTCCAAAGCTATTTTAAGAATAATACGGGTTTCTGATAACCAAAGAATAAGATTATAATTGTGGACAAACTTGTAAATGGAAAGCAGTAAGATGCACAAAAAGTAAGGATATTGCAATAGTAGTTCGAATGTTTTTTCTCCCCCTTTACAGGTTATCTTTCTCTCCTTTATATAGGGAATTTCCTAATATAACGTCTACCTTTTTTGGTGATTGAGTATTAATGACTAATAATGACTCTAATGTAACTTTACAATGAATCAACCGTAACTGTTGAGTGAATGTTTTGTAACATATGGATCTCTAATTTGAAGATCTCTGAATCTGCCCTTTATTCTGCCCAAATACATTTTTGACCGTGTCTCTTTATGTTCTCAATCAGGTTGAGACTTCTGTAGCTAATTAACCCATGGGTGTGATTTGCCGTGCCTCTTTGCCTCATACCTCTTATTAGAGTCCTGTCCAGCTGTCGTGTCTTCATTGCTCCATGTAGACTACTGAGTCATCAAGATTTATTACACGTGTGAAGCTCTTTTTTACCAGTACAATTGTTTCTCTTTATTTTCGAACTTTTCGTACTTTCATTTTTGTACTTTTCACTTTTGGTATGTATATAACTTTACCATTCCATGTATATATTCATCCCTATTTTGTGTATATTCGTTTCATCCCCCTGTTGTACATATTCAGTTTACTTCCCATATTTTAGTTTATAACTTTTTTGGTAACTTTCCTTAATATCTTAGCTTCTTATTTCATTTAGTAGCTTCTTTTTGAATTTGTAGCTTCTTTTTACAAGTTTTCGTGATCAATAAGCCTTTGGTTTTCTTAATGTCACGGTTCTTTCCAAAGGTGGAATTTGTGTGAAGCGGGTGGGTCTTCCCAACGATGGATGGCGTGACAACCTTCTTGAGGGATTGAGTCTGTTTTTATTTTTGTTTTGCTTTATAGTAGTAATGAATAAAAGTGGCTCAAGTAAACTTCACTTGGTACTACCACAGTTACCTTCGACCTCATGGTTAGAGACAAGTTTGTTGACGAGATTAGCTCTAGTTGTGACCTTTAGAATCTTGAGTTGACCAAAACTATCATCAAGTGGTTTCTCTTAGCCATATGTGATCTTCAATATTAGCTAGGGCTGTTGTGGGCCCTCGACTCTATTCTCTTTAACAATCCATCAGCTTGAGAGGTGAGGTTTGAATTTCAAGTCCAAGTCCCGTGCCAACAAGTCTAGAACTTCCCCTGAATGTTTTTCTAGGTAAAATTCTAAGTGTAGCTCGACTTGAGAAGTGATTATAGGCTCTCCTTGGTCCCATTTGAATTTGAAAACTTCCATAGCCTAAAAGTATAATATCCTTAGTCAGCCCCTTTGAGCCTAAACCATTTTCATTTAATAACCGAATTACAAGCCTTCATCCGTTCTGTAATGACCCCCTCTTGGCACCCAATCTTTTCTTAGCATTCATGATGAACAATAGTCAAAAATATAAGTTTGGGGGAGAGACGAGGAATTTCAAAGTGATGAAAGATGCAAAGAACAAAAATAATTGATGAAAAGGAAAGGCAAAGAAAAGGATGAAAAGCCAAAATGAAGCATGTCAAAATAAAAGTGAAGGTTGAAAGGATTCAAGAAAACAATGTTGAAAGGTTTGGAACATTGAAAAAAGGAGAAAATGTTTGTCATATAGAAGAAAAGAGTGACAATGTGTCTCTCTAGTTCTCCCAAGGAAGAAGAAAATGACTCAAAGAGTCAAGAAAGCATGAACCGAATTGAGAGAGTGGAGTGCTTAAGGAAGATACTATCATAGTTCATTATTTCCGACCTCGATCCAAAAAGCCTTCACTACATCCCGCTAAAGCCCTATAGGATTTCAAGTTGAGTGAGCTTACATTAGTGGTGATTTACATGAGGGACAAGCCTATGATACTTAGATCCAGACTTGTGACATTCTTTTGAGAGTGATGAGCGCACTTCTTTACAAATCCGGTTTTGAGTGTCACATTCTATACGGTGAGATGAGCTCATGGATATTAGAGGATAAGAAGTCTGGGATACACAATGAATTACGTGAGAGAGCGAGTTTTCTTGATGAATTGAGTCAACTCTTGAAGCTCTTGTGTCACATTAGACCTATGAAACTCAAGAAGTCATAGTATAATGTTGTTGATAATGCATTTGTGTTGAGGGTAATTGTTAGTTCCAATTGAAGTTTGATGAAGCCACCTTAGGACAACTGAAATTCTCTTTTCTTTTTCTTGTGGAGGTGGGAATTACCTTGTTTGCTTGAGGACAAGCAAAAGCTTAAGTTTGGGGGAGTTGATAACTAGGGATTTTAGCCTATTATTTGCTCTCTTTTGCTTTAGTTTTGGGTCAAAACTACGTTAAGGTATTCCAGAAAACTGACTCAAGGTGCTTACTTGCAGGTTTTGGTCAAAATGAGCAAACAAGCCTAAATAAACTCAAAAAGAAGTAAAACTTGCACAAGCCCAAAGGATGAAACTAAGCACGGACAATGGTGATATTACGCGGCCGCGTAAGTACCTCTGCTGAGGCGGCCACAAATACGCGGTCCGCAAAATTAAGGTTCAGAGAAGCTGCAGTCAAGTGCAAATATTGCCGCTCACCGCGCTATAAAAGCTCGATCGCGACAGGATTTACGCTGACAACATTGATTGAGATTCACAGAGTTTACAATCTTGTCTCAAACAAAGAACGCGGGCCCGCACCTAAATTACACGGCCGCGAAGTTACCAGATGCGGACGCGGTGGAAATTCCACTGGGAGCGAGATAAGACGTTCAGGGAGTTTGCAAGTAAAGCTAAACTGAGGAATGCAGTCCGCGAACATTTTGCGCGGTCGCGATTGAAGCCAACGCGGACGCAACTGTATTTATGCGGTCCAGAGCCAAATGAAAAAAATGCGGACCGCGCTCGTTATTGCGCGGCCGCAAAACTGCAAGCGCGGAGGCGCTCAATTTTACGCTGACAGCAAGACCTCCGTAAGGGCATTTTTGTCCAGTAATTTCATTTGTGTATAAATAGATCTTTTTCATATTTTTAGGTCAAGTTTTTGTATTAGGGAACTCGTGAACATCCGTATTTTACCACTTTGAGTAATTTTAGAGTAGATTTAGCTTACATCTTTAGATTTTCTTCTTGTAATTGACTTTTATGGCTTATATTACATCTTCATCTTTGATTTCTACCATTATTATGAGAAGCTAGACCCCATAGCTAGGGTTGTGACCCAACCCTAATGTGGGTATTTAATGGGTCTTTAATTTTAGGGCTTAATTATTTATGGGTTAGTGATGTTTATCTTATTTCATGCTTTAATTGTAGAATTGGCGGTTGCAAACACTGATTCATGCCTTTTTTACTTAGGCTCTTCTTGAGAAAGAGGGCCCAAGTCTAGTTAAAGTAGGCTAATAAGGAATTGGAGTGAATTCAAGAGATTGATAGCCCCAATTAAAGGGTTAAGCCTAGAGATAGTAATACCCGACTTGAGTCAATTTCACTTGCATTGCATGAACATCCATTTGTGCTTGAGAAAGCCAAATCGAGCAAAGTCACTCAAACTACCGAGAGGTATAGAGTGAGCAATTAGTTCCAAAGCTTCAAAACTCTTCTGTTGTTGGAACTAAGTGGGTTTTCATAAATAAGTTGGATGAATCAGGACAAGTCGTTCGAAATAAAGCAAAACTGGTGGTTCAAGGTTACTCTCAACAGGAAGGAATCGACTATGATGAAACCTTTGCACCTGTGGCAAGACTTTAATCCATCCGAATTCTACTTGTTCCGCTCACAAAGGATTCAAATTCTTTCAGATGGATGTCAAAAGTGCGTTCCTAAATGGTTATAAATCTGAAGAAGTATACGTGAAGCAACCTCCTGGCTTTGAAAATGCCATTTTTCCAAACCATGTATACAAGCTGACTAAAGCCTTGTATGGTCCCAAACAAACTCCTCGAGCATGGTATGAAAGGTTAAGTTCTTTTCTTCTAAATCAAGATTTCAAACGAGGTAATATTGATACAACTCTTTTTATCAAGCAATCAAATTCTGGTAATCTCATTACTTAAATTTACATAGATGACATTATTTTTGGTAGCCATAACATTGTTCTTTGTGAAGAGTTTTCTCTTTCCATGAAAGGTGAATTTGAAATGAGCATGATGGGAGAATTGACCTTCTTCCTTGGACTTCAAATCAAGCAGTCTCCTAAAGGAATTTTCATCAGCCAAACCAAGTATACTAAGGAGCTTATCAAAAAGTTTGGGATGGAAAATGCTAAGGCTATTGGCACCCCCAATGAGTCCAACTACCGTCCTAGATGAAGACAACAATGGAATAAATGGTTGATGAAACCATGTATAGAGGAATGATTGGATCCCTACTTTATTTAACCGCAAGTCGACCAGATATACTGTTTAGATTTCAGTCGGCTCCTAAGGAATCCCATTTTACTGTTGTTAAATGCATAATTAGATATTTAATTGGTACTACTGAATTAGGACTATGGTATGATCATACTAACAATTTCTCTTTGAGAGGTTTTTCAGATGCTGATTTTGCAGGAGACAAGACGGATAGGGAAAGTACCAGTGGGACATGTCAATTGCTGGGAAATGCTTTAGTATATTGGCATAGCAAGAAACAAAATTGTGTTGCTCTATCAACGACTGAGGTAGAATACCTAGCTGTTGGAAGCTGTTGTACACAAGTTTTATGGATTATGCATCAACTTCTGGATTATAATTTATCTCTTACTGTCACTCCTATTTTTTGCGACAACACTAGTGTTATATGCTTATCTAAAAATTTTGTACATCATTCTAGAGAAAAGTATATAGAAATTAAGCATCATTTTATTCCTGATCATATTGCAAAAGGTGATATTACATTAGAGTTTATTAGTACTGATTCTTAACTTGCTGATATTTTTACTAACCTCTTTTGGAAAAAATATTTTGCATTCTTCGAAAAAAGATTGGCATTGTGAAAAATTTGTAAACAAAATATTTTCGTAAGTGTTTAAATTGTTTTACATGATTTCAGTATATTTTATTCCCTTAATTATCCGTGTACTAATTACTTTTTCTGTGGAAGTGTAATTATTACTTGTACCGCCAAGCAGTCATTCTGAACCATCACCTTTGTCTGTACCTGACCCTTCTAGTAAACAAGACGCCCCTTCGCTCCTCTCCAATACCTTGTTAAAAAACCTTCCATCTCCAAATACTCCTCTCATTCCCTACCAAACAATCGAGTTCACTATGGCCAAAAAAAACCCTTCCTCTGCAACCAGACGAAGTCGTAGGTTTCAAAACCTCTCAATACCGAAGAGCTTGTGGATGTAGAGTCATCCATTGACTCAGACTTTCTCAAAACAGACAATGATAGCAGTGCTTCATTTGAAAATACCCTATCATCCAGAAAAAGGCCGGTAAGAGACCCCTGGAGCAAACCCCCCAAAAGACTGCATGCAAGAAGGTCAAGGTAGAACGCTTGGAATTTGGTCTTGAGGACAAGATGATATTCTATGGCCCCAGTGAAAAGTCAAGGTTTGAGTCCTACAAGTCAAAATCATCGCTTATGGACGATCTGTAAATATTTCTCTTATGCAAAGTCTTCATTGTGATGTGACTGAAATTTTCGATATTCATCACATTTCCCCTCTGTTTGACACTCTTGAAATTCTGTGGATGAAGAACTTGTGAGAATGTTTTATGCAAATTTGTTTGTGAATGATAAGGATGACTTGGAATCTATGGTTTTGGGAACTAGAATTGTGTTGGACTCCTACCAATTTGAAAAGATTTTTTTCTCCAAATTTAGTGGGTATGATGTGTTTGTCCAAAATTGTTGGCCCAAAGACTTTGAAGTGTCTCTTGAAGAACAAAAAAAATTTCTGTCTGATAACCCCCTGATATTGGCCCCAAAAATCTGAAGTTTGAACACCGTGTTTTGGCCCACATGATTACCACCACTCTCCTTACCAGGTCTGGGTCCCTAAGTTCTTTATCTATTAGAGATATCTTTGTCATCTACTGTCTGGTTAATAATAAGCGTCGTGATTGGTTTGTGTGGATTCGTCAGTATATGCTTGAGAGTATCAAGGATATTTCCTCCTCTGCTGCTTGTCGTCCCTCTGGTATTCTTATATCTCATATCTTGGAAGTTATGAAGGTTGACTTGGCACCCTTTACACCCAAGCACATCTCAAATACTTATGATAAGACTGTTTTTTCTATGATGGGATACTCTTTGGGTGAGAATGGATGGGTTAAGCGAGCCAAGGTTGAAAGTGCTCCAGCTCCAGTTGATGTCCAAGTTAATCAACTAGTCTCTCAGTCGACTACCTCTCAGAACCTTCAACAAACTAACTTGATGGAGTCAAGTTGCTGCTTGTGGAGATGAAAGAACGGGTAGATAAGATCAGAGATGTCACTAAGGAGACAGGTTCAGACGTGGCCAAGCTTCGGATAGACATAGGAGCTACAAGGAGACATGGAGCCAGGACCTTTAATTCCATGACTGAGAAGATGGACAAGCTCGTCAGGGATGTTGAAAACTCCTATGACTCTTTCTGCACCAAAGTGATCAACAACCTCAAATACTTTCTGGGACGTAATTAATTATCTCTGGTTGTGCTGTTGTGACAAACAATATTTTGTTTCTTTTGGCTGTTTTTTTGTGATCATTGCCTTTAGACAATTATTTTTGGTCTGTACTAACTTAAACCTCTGTTGAAGGCTCTACTGCTCTAACCATTAGTATGCATATTATATTCTATATTGCTCTATGTTTTGTTTTCTTTCCTTTTTGATTGATGTCAAAGGGAGAGAAAATGTGCGAGTAAACACTCAGGGGGAGATATGTGCACAGCATAATGAAACAACATACTCTCAGGGGAAGCAACAACTCAGGGGGAGCAACCCCTAACAAGGGAAGTTTCTTAAATTACTTTGTTTAATACTTCTTGATTATCATCATCAAAAAGGGGGAGATTGATAGGTTCAAAGTTAAGTTTCAATGATGACAATAATACCTTATGCTATATGTGCAGGACAAATAAAAAGGAAAGAAATGGAGATGCTCAACAAGATTGATACATGATTCGAATTTGCAAATAAGGACAAACAAAAAATAAAGAAATGGAGATGCTCAAAAAGATTGCTACTGGATTCGAATTTGCAAATAAGAAAAGCATGAAAATGTTGTTACTACAATCAAGGGAAGCAAGATTGATATTGGACTAGAAATGGCAAGTAAGGAAAGAAGGAAGATGTTGTTACTACAATTAAGGGAAGCATATTGAATCGTCCCCTATCACGGAAACTTAGACTGCAATCATGGATTCTCCAAATCTCAGCATCCCTCGATCATGGCGTAAACAACTCCTCAAATTAAGGTGTGACAAGGAATGTCACAATCGAATCTGGGCTATTCAAAGAGCAAGATTCGAAGAGGCACCCCTTGGGTCAAATCCCTCAATCAAAGATCTCGTGCCTCTAATTTCGCTGTAGATTCAACGGATCTTTTCTCTCTTATAAGAAGATTGACTGTTCAAGAAGAAGACTACGCAATTACACAAACTGTATTCCAAATTTGTCTACTTCTTAGTTCAAACACTGTAATTCTTAGTTATTAGTGTCTTAAAAGGATAGAGAGATCTAGAGTACAAAAGAAAGTTGTGTCAACTGATTAGAACTCAAATGTTGATACTGTAAGTTGGTGGTGAACGTGATAAACCTATCGATATTGTAACTTTGTTTAAAGATCTTAAGATAACCCTTGTGACCAAGGCAAACTGGATGTAAGTACCACAACGGTACCGAACCGGTATAAATCGTTGTGTGTTTAATAATTTCTCTTTACTTCTTTATTTCATTCCGTTCTATGATTAATCAACTAAGACTTGTATTAGTCGACTAAATTTTAATTAGTAAACAATTCACCCCCCCCCCCACCCCTTGTACTTTCACACGCCCTTCAACCTCTCATCAGCAGAAGAGGGGGCGCGAGCCTGCCGAGATGTTGATGGCCCACTCGGAATAATTGTGGTGGCCCCTGAACTTCGCCCTGCTGCCACAACATTCCTTTCCACGCCCGAAACGGGGTAGCCTCCACACCCGGGCCGGCATCACCTCCGGCTTCGGACACCGTCAAAATAGGTTCGCCCCTCGAGGGCACTTCAATCAAAGGTGTCTCCTCTGACGTTATCCCCTACCTCTTCGACGGGGCCTCTTCGCCATCACCATGAGAAAGTTCATCTGCCGAGTGAACCATGGGGACCGGAGTGTCCGATCGAGGAGCAACCTACACACGACTAGTTCTAAACGCAGATGTGATCTGCGGAGTAGTCATATTCTGAACGCCCTTCTATGCAGCCGCCACAAGACCGACTGACAAAAAGAAAGGGCGGGAGCCCTCGCCCTTCTAGCCCCTCTCCGACCTGCCAGTAAAAGATTCGACCAAATAAAAATGTAAGGTTAAGAAAAAATATAGAGCAAAGAACAAAGTAACTAAGGCCAAGACAAGGAGGCTTACCGGCGGAAGGTTTGCGCCCAAACCTCTCGTAGAAGGGTGCCCATTCGCGAATCCCCATTGTATGGGGCAAAATAGAGCTCACCCACCTGCGGATATCAGCAACTTGTGGAGGGGTAGTCTCTCGGCTGCAAAAACAAAAATAACGAGATCACTCGAGGAAAACAACCAATAATCATTTTCTAAAAAAAAAGATGAAAAGGAAGAAAGGCCTACGGGAGAAATTCCACGTCTCAGGGAACCCAGCGGGGTTAGACACCACATGCTCTGTGCGGAAATAGAAGAAATTCTCCTAGAAATGGCGGTTTTTAATCGTCCATCTTCACCACCAGGTCCTTAGTACCTCGGTGACGAAGATGTAGCATGGTGCCCCTATGAAAACTGGGGACGAAGAGGTGAAGCAAGTGTCGAAGAGAAACCCCTAGAAGATCCATCTCCGCGTACTTGATGAGCATTAAGAAGATTTTATATATATAGGAAGTGAGTTGAGCCGGACACACCTCATAGAAGCGGCAGAAATCCACCGCCAGAGAGAGGTGGGGAAACGTGTATCCGATGAAAATAGGGTATGCAGAGAACGCGCAGTACCCTGGGCGGTGTATGTGCACGAAGTCAGAACCTGCTGGAATGAGTTCGATATGCTCAGAGATTCTCCATTTGACTTTGAATGCCGCAAGCAACGCGGCATCCATCGTAGAAAGAACAGGTTCAGGCTCATCTTCGGTAGGGTTGTTGAAGTCAGTCCTTGCCTTCCCTATGCGGGGAACCACCTCATCTACAGTCGGAAAACTCTCGTCCTCCGCCAGGCCCACTCCCTCTTCGAGTGAGGGTATGTCATCACCTTCCTAAATTGCAAAATTCCACAGGAAGAAAATGAAGGTTAGGAAAAGCATGGGTAAAACACCCACGGGATTGCTTACAAAGATACCACACCTGACAACTGGAAAAGAAAAAATAGGTGCGCAATGAATAATTAAAGACTACCAGGAAGAAGGTTCATTAATAACCATGGACAATTAGACAAATATTTCTGGAAACAATCATTGAACCGAAAGAATCAAAATCCACGAGGTCAAATGCTGAAGATCTAGAAACTATCATTAACTTCCCAAATAGGAAAGTTTACGTTGGTCGAGACTCGGCACCGAATTTAAAGGTAAGTTGATTAAACTTTTACGTGCTAACGCAAATTGCTTCGCTTGCCACCATGCTAACATAATAGGTATACCACCAGAGATAATGGCTTATATGCTCAATATTGACTCTGCGGTATAATCCGGTCAAGCAAATGAAGAAGCTGGAGTCAAATAATAAAAGATAAAGTTACAAAACTTTGAAAGGTCGGTTTAGTCCGAAAAGTCTAATCATTCGGACTCGCTAGCTAACATCAACCCATCATTACTTTCAAAATTCCAAGGAGAAAGACGCATAATTGCTGGTATACCAAATTGTATCGGATGTCTTGGTAAATGCAATCTTAATTCAAGAAATGCTCTTAGACACGAAAACTACATATCTACATTTTGGGCATTAATTGCAGCTGCCCTAAATCTAAGGCTTTATTTTCAATGTCATTCAATTGTCATAGCCACTATATTTTTATTACGCAATATTTTGCATAAACGTGAACAATTAGGAAGGCTAGCTAAATGAGTAGTCGAACTTAGGAAATATGATATTATTTATCAGCCACGTACGGCTATAAAATCACAAGTTTAGCAGATTTCATGATTAATCTTAGCTTGAACATATTACCTGATGTTGAAAAGAAAGTACACATTATTTCTGGGATAATTCTTGGGATCTGGACCTTCTACACAACTAGGTCCACAAGTATTGAAAGTCCCGGGTTAGGGACAATTCTTAATGCCTATCAGGGAAAGTAGTTAGATAATTCATAAAAGTTAGTTTATTACTAACAACAAAGATGAGTATGAAGCATATGCTACAGGGCTTGAATTAGCTAGGGGACGCAGAGTAAAAATATTGACTTAACGATTGATCAAATCCAAGAAAACTATGCAGCCCAAGAAAATCGGGCCGGATTTGCTAGTCTCGGATCTACTGCTGATATCACTGACTCCGGAAGAAACTCTGGGCTCTTATTGAGAAATATCATTTCCGGATCAAAAAGTCTCAGGATTGAGTCATCTTTTATTTGGGCGATCCCTGATCTATCATCAATTAGAATGAAAATGAGGTAAGCTCGACTAAATTAATTTTGGCATAATAAATTCATTGATTACTTGTAGAATTAGACTTCACCCACAGACAAGCATGCTCTCGACAAATCTGAATGCGTCTCATCTCATACTTCCTTGTTGAAGGAGAATTATATGTGAGAATATTCAAGAGTCCAAAAGCTAAAATGCCACATAGACCAGACAAACAGAATATATGATGCGAGAAATTTTTAAAGAAAGCAGTAAAAATTACTTCGGTAATAAGGCTTTAAATCGAAAACTCAACAAAGTCAGTATGAGTAGCTCAAATCAAGATATGGAATGATACGACAACATTTTGGAACCTCCGTAGTTCCCTGTCAGAGTACATAACATTTGATAAAAAGAGCTACGGTACCGCCCCTATGTTGGAACTGGATCATTTGAAAGTCCAATAATTTCGAAACTAACTATCCTACCGGGGACTATTAAACTATGGATTGTCAAATTATGATTCCAGTGTTTGAGTTCTCATACTTCAAAACACGAACACTAGGGAGATTACTTATACTTGAAGATTAGTCAATTTGACCTGCCATTATAAGAAGCAATACAAACAATCGATTTCCTTGGGAGATAGAATTCCTAAGAGTATCCTGATATTATTTACCACCATATCAACTCAGTTAGTTGTCTTGCTCATATCAAGTATAAACACTTCAAACAGTGTTGAATGAATTCTTCAAAAATACATATCCTACACGTACACAAAAAGGATCGAGAACTCCATGTCAGAGTAAAGGATACCACAATAAAAAAAAAAGAGTTTTGCATCTAAGTCAAGATAAATGTATGCAAATATGTCACCAGAATAAAGTTCAGTTTGAACAAACACGTGACTTATATTCGGTCAAACAACTACCATTCAAGTTAAATATATAAGCCTTTCTTAATGGTTAATTGTATTATGACTCGGATCGATTATCCTGTATATATAGATAAAAATCTCAAATATTATTTCGGACATGTGTCCCTCTCTACTTGGAAGTATGTTCATATACTCAAATTTGGATTCAAAATCCAATCAGATTAAATATCTTTTCAGGACAAATCTACTAAGATATATATTATTTGGGATCATTATTCCCTTAGACTCAACGTCTTACCGGGATCAATACTCCCATAAATTTTAATGGGGTCAATACTCTTGTAAATTCTACCGGGATTAATACTCCCTCAGACGAAAACTTTACTCTGATCAATCGATCCTATTTTACGCCTGAATGAAATGAGACGTCCTCTTCATAGTGTTTAAAATATATAAAAGGGACTTCTTTTATTTAAAATTTAGATACCTAAAGGTACAACTTTAAGACATCGCACGTGTAACGATGCATCCAAATATATATTTTTAAGTCTATAAGACAAAGTATAAGCACTCAAATAAATTTCTAAAGTGCCAAGAAAATTAGTACTTGGATAAATTTCCTAAAGCACCAAATGATGTCTAGACAAACGTGATTGCAATAGTTAAAATTGCAGTACTTATATCTTTCTCAAATAAGAGAACTCTTTCTATCATCCGCCATGATAATGGAAATATCATCTAGCTTGGAGACGAAATTGAGTAGGTTGAGGATTCGTTCGGGATTACTCTGACTATCCTCGGAAGCTCTTTCCTCCCATTGTTAAATATTTTCTTTGGAAGACGTGCAAGGACACTCGCCAAATCATTACCCATAGTACTCTTCTTCTAAAGTCATCCAATCAAATGGCTATCGTCGAATGTCCCGATTGTAGTTAACTAGATGCATTAATTCCTGGACTTTATCAAAATCAAAAGTACAAATTTTCTGGTTATTAACATCTCCGGTCTCTAAGGATGTGAGGTTATAAAACTTTCGGGTAAAGCTAAAAACCCAAGAGTCAAAACTCAAAGATTAAAAGTTCCGAATGAACTAGGATTGTGCATGGATCATATCGGATTTCGGATTTCAGATTTCAGATTCTAGAAAATGCAATCCGAATCCGATCCGAATTAATATCAGATCGAATTTTTGGATTTCGGATCAATTATTATGCCTCAAAGTTGCAAACTCATATGTATATTTTTTTTATGAAAGAGGTAATATAGTAAGAAAAATTCATGTTTGTACAATTATGAGAGTACTATGGTGCCAATATAGCTAAATCCATCAATTGTAAAGGTAATAATTTGGAGGAAAAAGTAAAAGAAGTACTAATTATCCGAAATTAAAGTTTAGTATTTATACATGCCCTAATAATTTTGGATTTCGATTGGATTAAAATTATACCAATCTGA
Source organism: Nicotiana knightiana (assembly GCA_005239525.1). Taxonomy (NCBI): domain Eukaryota; kingdom Viridiplantae; phylum Streptophyta; class Magnoliopsida; order Solanales; family Solanaceae; genus Nicotiana; species Nicotiana knightiana. Next base: position 109,993 of record ML380474.1, on the reverse strand, counting down.
ATTCGAAATCCGAATTGAACGGATCGGTTCGGATTTTTGGATATCCGATCCAAATGAACAGCCCTATGATGAACACTAAAAATTTGAGATCAAGCTTTCTGTGGTAGTAGTACTTTTTTATCACCAACTGGTTATTGACGAAAGGAACATAAACATTGGAGTTGTCATCTGAATCTCTAAGCCTGCACTCTTTTTTCCTTCGCCCGCTTTTTGTCCCTATTGGAATTTTCGGCAAGGTTTTTAATGAGGTAGAGGCAAGTGTGAAAAAAACAAAATCTTTCACTTCCCGGTCACATCACAGTGAGTAACCGAAAAATGGGAGTCTATTAAATAGCGACACGTGTCAGCAAAGTTTGGAGAAAAGTGAAGAATCGCATGTGAAGATGATATATGGAACACCCCCGGGACTGAACATACTTGTACTGTTCCTATTAGCCTCGAAACTGATCATCATAAAATAGCTCAGATCAGGTGCGGGGGAATATCTCATAATTACAAATGAGGAAAGAATCAATTAATCCCGAATTATATGGGATTTACCATCGTTATGCCATCAGTTACAAATCAATTATGTAACGTACAATAAAAGCAATAAATGGTTGTAACGGTCAGAACAAGGCAATCAATTAAAAAATTGACTCAACAGGCACGAGATTGACTCAACAGGTACGAAATTGACTCAACAGGTACGTGATTGACTCAACAGGCACGAGATTGACTCAACAAGTACGAGATTGACTCAACAGGTACGGAATTAACTCATCAGTTACGGAATTCCAGCATTTACACAGCTGTTACAAGTCTTCCAAAAGTAACAATATGGATTGAGTAAATGCTCATAATTGACCCATAATTCAATGAGAATAGTTATTTAGATTTAGCCTTATAAATAGACATACTTTTATCACCATAAGGGGAATCTAATTTTCTTTCTACAATTCTATACATTATAATTCATAGCATCTTGCTCCTAAGTTAGCCATAGTTAGGCCCTTCAAGCTCAGTTCGACTCATCATCCTATCAAGGATTATTCAATAAGAATTATTTCTTCTCTGCTTTATTTTTATATTATTTTCCATTGAATTTATTTTTCACTTCTCTATCATGTTGTAATTTGTATTAACGAAAATTTATATTTTTCGGATCTAATCGATTATTTGTGACCCGTTATATAAAATTTATTACTTTGACCTTGAAAATCATTTTTTGGATTAAACAGTTTTTAAGTTAAACCGTTTTAAAAGTTAACATTCACTAATGCAACATGAGGAGTTCTGAATTGGAGCTTTGGAATTCCCGAAACGGCGTTGGATTAGCAAATTAAACTAGTTTCAGGTCCTATTTGTTTTTGTTCTCAAAATAGTATATCAACAAACACCAACAAAATCTCAAACTCGAACAACTTGGAATCAACTACTCCTAGTTGTTTTCAAAATAGTGCGCGTGAAGAAAATAGAAATCCTGGAGAATTAGAGGAATTTGTTGCGATCGAAAATAGCAAGGCGCCGTGCGGAAGCTAACAACACAAATTTTGAATGATAAATGAGACAACAAAAGAAACATATATTAAATTAAGCATAATAATTTAATATGATTTGATCAATTGATCTACATATAAAAAAATTAATATAAAAATATATATAAAAACTATCGAGAGAATAGTCTCCCCTTAAATTGAGAGCCTAGTTCCGGTTAAGAAAACAAACTATCGAGAGAACACCCTTCATCGAAATATTATATTATAAATAGGGTAAAACATTACTTGTTATTGAGTGAAAAATAGACTTTAAACACCTTTACATATAACCCACTGCAAAGGATGTTCAAATATTGAATTTACTGACTTCACCACTGATAATAACGACAATTTTTTATATTCAAAATTATATTTTAAATTTTCCATCTTGTCCTTTTCTTTTTATATTTACACAATTCTTATAATATACAAATTCATATATTCTTTCTTTATTTCTTAAATTTCACATAGGATCAAACATTCCTCATGAAGTTAAAACTGTATTTATTAATTTATGAAAATAGTAGGTGTAAATACATTTTCGGGAAAATTACGCGACACATTAAATATTTATACTGTATTTATCTTCGTAATTATACTTTCAGCAAATTTATTATTCGTACTTATATTTGAATTTTATAGCAAATTCATGAAATAAGAGATTAATTATTTTGAACTAAAGTAAGAGAGCAACAAACTCTCATAGCTCAGTTGGTTAGAGCGCTTGCTAAGCTAGTGAAGGTCTTGAGTTTGAATCTCAACATGAGCATTTTGTTTTCTTGTATTCCTGCATTTCTCCTAAGCAGTATTCTTTGCGCGAAAAAATATAGTCGATACAGCTGTAATCGTTGCGTGATTGAATACAAGGTGATATAAGTTAGTAACAATTGAACAATAGCTACGAATGATATTTAGGCAAATTATAGCTATTAGGCTATAAACTATAGTGTTTTGTGAAAATTTCTCTACATTTTAGCAGTATCTTTTTTACGGTAATCTTGCTGGTAATAGAGAGTCGTTCAGTAAATATGCTTTCACCATGGAAATGACACTAGGTAGCCATTTTTAAGCATATTGTTTGAAATATATTTACATTTTACAATGCATTTAAAGATTATCCAATTTCTCTCAAACTTTAGGACACGCTGTCCTAGAGTGTAAACCTCAAAATTCAAACTTCAGAAGTTCGAAAATTGTGTCCTGAATATTAAATTAGTGGTTCAGAAATTTAGACACTTAGTCCTGAATTTTAAATTAGCAACTCAAAAATTTAGGACACTAAGTTTTAAATTTCCAATTTCAAAATACTTAATTATAAAGTTTGAGTGAATTGACTAATCTTTATAATGTAATTGTGAACATATTTTGAATAGCGCTTAAAAGTGGCTATTGCTGCATTTCCCGAGTTCACCAACCCCTGTGGAGGCCCACATCGATTTGTTCCATATTCGAATACCAATTAGTCTAATCTGCAGAAACAAAATAATATTGTCCTCCACTCCTATACGCTAAAATGAAGCACTACATACGTATTTGTAAGGATTTTCTACATTCCTCACCCACTTCGTCGTTTTGCTCCCTTATCGTTTCGGGCAAAAAAGAGTTGGTAAAATGCTGAGCTTTATAGACACTTTCAACAAAGTTTTAGGTCACCATCTCACCAACTCTCACCGCCATATCACCACCCACCCCCCTCCTCCCACTCTCCCCGATGCTCATTTTGTTTCCATTATTTAATATCTTGGTTGGTATTTAGATTCCAATTATTTCGTGATTCGAAGGACTTAATTAGCTTTTCGTTTGTGACAAGTGTTTTACAAGGCATGACGTTTTACATATATTATAGTGATGTGTAAGTCATATGAGTATTTAATTTTAATATTTTATAAAATAATATAATTACAGTAAATATTTATATACAAGTAACATTATATAAATTTGTAACTTAAGTCGAAAAGAATAAAATTTTCTACACGGAGAAACAAAAATGATACTAACCAACAATTTGAAATTTGAACTTGCTGCTATGAAAGAGAGTATAGTTCTCTTTGTATTTCTAAACAAAAATTGGTTATTTATTATTTTGGGAGATATCAGCAAACTAGCGAATAAGATAAGGAATTAGAAAAGATCATAAATTAGGACTTTAATAAATAAAAAAGGTCTTGACTTTTAAATTTAACACATTTCAGTTCCTTTTTAAAATTTTTGAGTAATTACAAGTTGACTTTTGAGAATTCGGGTATTAAATGAAAGACTTATTCAACAAATTTTATTTTAATTTGAAAAAATCTCTGGAACTTACGCCCCACTACAAAATTAAATATTCGTATTTATATATATATATTACCTAAGAATGAGCGGAGAAAAGTTGGGATTAGACGTGAGCAGCGGGAATTTATTTACGGAATAAGTCAAGTTGAACAGGCGCGGTAGGTGAAATCAATATACTATATATATGATACTTTGTGTATTCATCATTTCTGGGAGGTTTTGATTATATTTCTCAACCTACTCCCAACCATATTGCCACCCATAACCTAAAAGGAAAAAAAAAAAAAAAAACTCAATTCCGCTTTTATTTTACAAGGTAATTTAGTTAATTCCATACCATTTTTCCGTTTATATTATGTGTATTCCATTTTATGAGGCCGAGAAAACTAGAAATAATGTTAATGATAGGTATTTAACATGGAAAGTAGGTGGCCGATCACATTCATAGTGGCTAACTGAAAAGTGAATTTCTATGTAATACATATGTATTCATAAGTTGGTAATCTCGATCAGTTATTTGGAATTCATTTCAGGGAATTGAACCGGTTGATCAACGATGAAGATCGAAGTGAAAGAATCGACGATGGTAAAGCCGGCGGCGGAGACGCCGCAACAGAGGCTGTGGAACTCTAATGTTGATTTGGTGGTACCGAATTTCCACACGCCAAGTGTTTATTTTTACAGGCCGACGGGATCCCCAAATTTCTTCGACGGAAAAGTGCTAAAGGAAGCTCTAAGCAAAGCACTTGTGCCGTTTTATCCTATGGCGGGGAGGCTGTGTAGGGACGAAGATGGTCGTATTGAGATTGACTGTAAAGGTCAGGGGGTGCTTTTTGTGGAAGCTGAGTCGGATGGTGTGGTGGATGATTTTGGTGATTTTGCGCCGACGTTGGAACTCCGTCAACTCATCCCCGCCGTTGATTACTCACAAGGAATTCAATCGTATGCTCTCTTAGTGTTGCAGGTACGTTTTTGGTTACCATGAATTCTTAAATATGTCTATAATTGCCTAAATGCTACTAATTCCCATAAGTTTCTATTAAAAATAATATGGCTATCTGTTGCTTCGAATAACACAACGCACCCAAATAAATTCAATTTTGTTCCCCTTTTTAGAAAGGTTAAAAGCCATAAGCAACAGCCTCAAACACTAACTGGAATGTCATTCTTTTCTATATTATATTATATTATATGATATTATATTATATGATTAACTTTTTAATTTTAGGATTCTCATTTTACTTTAATGATTCACATAATATGTTTAAAATCAAGATTCTAAACTATTTTTGATATGTGATACAATCAAACTTCTCTATAACGGTATTTTACTAAATCGGTCCAGTTTCTCGGAACCAACTTTTTATGTTATGTAATAATAATATATTTTCTATAACATTATACCAGCCAAAAAATGTCTGGATAAACATTGTATTTATAGAGAGATTTCATTGTATACATGTATAGTTAAGACCCAAATTCAAAATCTTCTTTTATTTTTAAATTACATGCCTGATTAAACTAAGATATATGAAAAGAAACAAACAGAATATGTAGTTTCAAATGTAGAAGCATAGGGAATGATGGTCAAGTTAATTACCCAAGGACTCCATTTTCGAAGTGAGATTAACTTGTTGAATGAGGCTTCCCCCTGCTTTGTACAACTGACTAATTGTGTTTGATTAATGTATATTACTTCTGTTGGAAAAGAATAAAAATCAGAGACTAGTTGACTACACATTATTGAAATAAGAAAAGTTGTTGAACGCCGAGATTGATTTTTATCCCAAATTCCTGTTTAGGTACATGTTTTAATCCAGAAAACATCTCTCCCAAATTGCCAAGGGCACAAGAATGCCACATTAATGAGTGGTCAAAATCCGTCTAAAAGTAAATATTTATTTAATACTTGAAAATAATTTAGCTTTAAATTACTCTTAATGATATGTTTTACTAATAGATACGAAAGTTTCCTCATGACATGTTTTTGTACATAAGAATTGTAAAATTTCAAAAAAAAAAATTTAAAAAAAATTCAAGTGAAAATGGTATTTGAAAATTAGAATTGTGTTTGGATATGAATATAATTATGGGTTGTTTTTGAAGTTTTGTGAGTGATCCGAGTAAAAATTTTGAAAAATAACTTTTTGGAGTTTTTCAAGTTTTCGAAAAATTTCAAAATTCATCTTCAAGTGAAAGTTGAAAATTTTATGGCCAAACATTGATTTCGAAAAATGTGAAAATATTTTGAAAAAAATTCTTATGTCCAAACGGGATAAGCCTTATTTATTTACATTTAATGAAGGTCTGAATCTTAATCATTCATATCTCAGACATTAAGTTTGTGTGTTTTTAAAGTCTGAATCTTATTTATTTAGATCCTAATCATTATGTGTTTGTTTTTATTACTTCACAACCAATTAATGGGTCTGAATAGGTCTATATGATTAAGATCCATAACAGAGACTTAATTTCATTAAGATGCTATCATCCATATCTATTATTAATTATTGTCACCGCCTACCATTATCAACTACCACCATGCCACTACAACCACAACCACCACTATACTCAACCACCACCACCACTATCAGCCTCAATCATAGTTGCCACTATAATCGACTACCATCACCTACCATCCCACCACCATCATTCCCAAACACAAACAACAATCATCCACCTCAACTACCCCGTCACCATCAACAACCATAATTGGCACTGCACATCATTATTAACTAGCACTATCCTCAATCACAATTACCATCACCACCCGCCATTATTAACCATCACCACTCACCACCATCATACTCATTCATAATCGCCACCACTATTAGTCACCACTAGTTACTACCCTAAGCACAACCATCAACCAAACCTACCACCAACCACCGCCTTTAGTCGGCATTCATAAGCACCACCGTTAGCCATCAGCATCAACAACTACCATATTTTAAAAAATATATATTTTTTATTGATAGAATATTAGATTAATTAGTATTTCATTTAAATTTTATGTTTATTAATTTTCAAATAAAAATAAATTTTATGCATTCAGATGTTAAAAATCAAACAGTCTTAATCATTTAGTATTCAGATCTTAATACACATTTCAATATTCAGATGTGTATGCAGATTTTAATGTCTTAGTCTTAATACACATCTTGATATTCAGATGTTTATTCAGATTTAAACATTTTAATCTTAAAAAAAACAAATGAGGCGTCTTTTTTTCTTTTTTTAAGTTCCATTTTTAGTTAAACTATACCACATAATTTAGAGGGAGGGAGTAGTCGATTAGTCCTGCCCTCCCTAAAAAAACGATTTGACACAAAATGATTAGGATCACCTTTATTTATTACATTCGGTTACTGGATTATGCCGACTAGTTAGTATTCAGATAATTTTATAATAGTCTAATGTTCCTTTGATTTAATTTTGATAAACATATGAAACGAAAAACAATCAGGAGTGGTTATATATTTGGAAGTCAATATTGGACGAATTTAGGTGGCTTTACGTTTTCATTCGTTTCTCTCTCCCCTTCCCACCTACCCCCTGCTGTCACCTGTCATTTTCTTTTACTTCTAGTGTATTTTGTGGTTCGTAATATCTTCGCCTTCTACCACATGCATTACTTATATCAATAGTATTTAGTATCAATTTTTAATACTTACACAAAAGAATTATTACATAATCGAATTTTAAGGAGGGGAAGGGAAAGGAGTTGGGGGGGGGGGGGGGGGTTAAATGGAGCCCTTTACTATTCTTATTCTTGCATTTTATTTACACTTATTACAATTTATGTGCTGCAAATTTTTATTCCAATCAAAACATTGAAAAATGAATTAAAATAAAATAAAGACATTTTTCATGAATAATTTCCTTAGAACAGAACACATACCAAGTGTTATGTCATGCCTTTATTATCAAATTGTGAATGGTAGTAGTTACATTATACATTTAGATTGAAGACAAGTTACAACTAATTCAATTGCGACCCTTATCCACCAATACTCATGTTAGATTGATACATTGTTCGCGCCTTATGTTGTTTGATTGCACTCTAATTTTTCTTCTTTCTGTATTGACCTGAATTGTTTCTGTAATTTTTGGATGATCATTTGAATTGATATTTCAATGTGTTGAACAGATAACACATTTTAAATGTGGGGGAGTTTCCCTTGGTGTGGGCATGCAACATCATGCAGCAGATGGAGCTTCTGGTCTTCACTTCATAAACACATGGTCTGATATGGCTCGTGGTCTGGACCTCACCATCCCACCTTTCATTGACCGGACCCTCCTCCGTGCTCGTGATCCACCTCAGCCTCAGTTTCCCCATGTCGAATACCAGCCACCTCCCACTCTCAAGGTAACTCCAGAAAACACCCCCATATCTGAAGCTGTTCCTGAAACCAGCGTGTCCATCTTCAAATTAACCCGTGATCAAATCAATACCCTCAAAGCGAAGTCCAAGGAAGATGGAAATACCATTAACTACAGCTCCTACGAGATGTTGGCAGGACATGTGTGGCGCTCCACATGCATGGCACGAGGACTCGGTAATGATCAAGAAACCAAATTGTACATAGCAACTGATGGACGTTCCAGGCTTCGACCCTCTCTCCCACCAGGCTATTTCGGTAATGTGATATTTACTACCACTCCTATTGCAGTCGCAGGTGATATCCAATCGAAGCCTATTTGGTATGCTGCCAGTAAATTACATGATGCATTGGCTAGAATGGACAACGATTACTTAAGATCAGCTCTTGATTATTTGGAGTTGCAGCCTGACTTAAAGGCTCTCGTTCGTGGTGCACATACATTTAAGTGCCCGAATTTAGGAATAACTAGTTGGTCTAGGCTGCCAATCCATGATGCTGATTTTGGCTGGGGTAGGCCTATATTTATGGGACCTGGTGGTATTGCTTATGAAGGTTTAAGCTTTATATTGCCAAGTCCTACAAATGATGGCAGTCAATCAGTTGCAATCTCGCTACAAGCAGAACACATGAAACTTTTTGAGAAGTTCTTGTATGACTTTTGAAAGAAACCAAATCTTTGTGCTGCTTCGTTTGGGGTTTATATTTATGGACATGTAAAAGAGACTCCTTTTATTTTTTCATTGGAAGCTGTTCTTTCTTCTTCGTTTTTTTCCTCAGTGGAACTTCGGTCATATTCATAATAGACATTAGTTCTATTTCTGCTTATATGCTGCATGAAGTTAAATTCTTATAGCTGAACTGCTAATGCTTTGCGCCTGTGAGAGACCTCAAATTATTTTCATTTCCTTAGATTGTAGCAACACATTTAGGACATGTTGAGTGGTAAAAGCCGTTCTGGGGAAAGAACTTGAGTGCATCTGGTTACTATGAAAAACTAGAGATTTGACACTAAGGACGACTTAACTATTTCACTCAGTGGTGTTAAAGTTCACTACGTGGGTAGAGCACCACAGCTTGACCCTGTAAGACGTATTCATTGCGTAGTTCTTCCCTTGACATAGAAAAGGCCTAAAAGCATTTTCCATTAAACTTGTCTAAGAGACATTGGTCCCAAAATTTCCAACTGCTATGTTCTGAATTTTTTTAGCAGTGCAAGTAATAGAGTTCTTTGCACTGATTAATTCTTGTTCTTTATTTATGTTGTGTGTGCATGACTGCTTGATCATATTTTTGCTGTAATACACACTGATGCAAACATTAAGGAGGGGCAGGAAAACGAAGGGGAGAGATGAGGAAAGACTTGTATGATGCATCACCAATCTTAGCATGTTACACGTCACATCTGCTTATAATAGACACACAACTTTACCAAAACAAACCAACAGGATCTTGCTGACAGAGTCACAAACACAATGAGGATAACTGGAAAAAGGAAAAAAAATGTTTGGTCTGTTTTCAGAAAACACTTTAGGGAATGACAAAGGGCAAAACCAGGAAAAGAAACAAGCTAGACATGAAATCAGTAGTTGACATGGATATGGAGGGCCGGTTAAGTGTTAGAGCTGAATTTCTATCAATAGTACGTGGCTGACGAGCAATACTTCCACCCCCATTTGATCCTTTTCCTCTCTGATTTTTCTCAACATCTTGTATATTTGCAACAGCACTCTCACTGTTGATATCTGGTGCACTAGAAAGATGTTTTGAGACATGGACACCTCTTTTTTCCAACGTATGAGAAATCTCAGAAGCACTGCTTGTTACTGCAAGAGAACATAACAGGAAAGCAAAACAAAGGAAGAAAGAAATCCTCATTTTCCAGTGGATCTAAATGTCTGTATTGGTGTTTCTAGTCTTTCCTTTTCTTATAGCCTTTTGGAGAAGGAGAGAACTAAAAGAGAAAAGCTAGGGCTAATCTTGATGAGTATAATTATATAGGATCTTCTTCTTGGTTGGTGTTATCTCAATGTTGGTCCCCTTCCCCTTTTCCTTTAATCTTCATTCACTTTTTTATATCATATGCCTCAACCCCGGAGATGGGACCAAAATATTTTTGGTCTTTGAAAACTTGCCTTTTTTATATTCTATGGGAAAGTTCCTCTTTAGCTTGTGCATATGAACAACCTAGGTGTAGTCCATTTGAAGAGCAAAGCTAACCATTTTATGCTCATTAGAAATTGTTTTCTTAACAAAACTAACCAAACTTAACATATAATCATCATTAATTGATCATCCGTGTGTGAGTGTGACACATTTTATTTCATGCTAAATAGAATTTTGAATGCTTAACAAACTTGAAAGAGTGTATTGTTTTGTACTTGAAGTGTTTGGAATCTTCTATTTAAATAATGTTGGTGCAGTTGTGGGCCTGTCTTTTAAAGATAAAGAGTAATATGGTTGCACACAAGGTGGCTTATAGTATACTCCAGAATAGCTTATCAGATCAGGTCAAAGTGGTTCCCTTATATTATTTGTGGCAACACAAAAGGATAATGTTATGCTTTGATGCTTCTGAAAGCTGACATTGACACATTCTTGACAGCTGATGGTGTTCCTTGTGAGAATAAAGGGTTAAATTCCAACATTTTCTAAACGTTCTGTTATTTAATCTTTCCACCAACTCAAGAGAATAGGATACTCTCCATTTTCTTCTAACCAAAAGTGTTGAAAGAGTCTAACTGAAGTTCTCTCATAGAGGCCTCACTACCTCAGGCATGCTTGTAGGGCCTCAAAAATAATGTGCTCTTGATCATGCAACTTTCCTAATTTAGAAGGAAAAAAGTGATCCATGTCCTACTTTAGAGAAGTCATTTTCATTGTGCCGCAACGTTCAATCAAGGTATTGAAAGGAATTGCAGATAAGAAGCAAATAAATCACATAACCAAACTATAAAGATAGTTGGAAAAGAACTAAGATGAAAAATGAGTTTTATTTAGAAAAACAGAGGTCTACATAGTTCATAGTAATTGTTTCTCTCACACAAAAAATGGACTCTCAACAACTTCAGGCAACTCAAAGTAATAACTAAACTAGTACACAAGTAGATAACTAAAACAAAAATATCTAGCAGAATAACATATCTTTAATCCACTTCTTCAATTTTAGGCCCTGCACTATTATTTGCAGATCCACCTTTCCCATAACCAGCTCCACTGTCAGCACTGCCTCCCATGGGCACATCTCCACCTGGACCACCTTGGTACATTTTCGCGACAATTGGGTTGCACAAGTTCTCCAAGTCCTTCAGTTTATCCTCAAATTCATCTACTTCAGCCAATTGGTTCCCGTCCAACCAATCAATCGTCTCGTCCACAGCCTTCTCAATCTTCTGCTTATCAGAAGGATCCAATTTCCCTGAGAATTTCTCATCCCTTACTGTATTCCTCATGTTGTAGGCATAATTCTCCAATGAGTTCTTAGCCTCGACTTTTTTCTTCATCGACTCATCCTCTGCCTTGTACCTCTCTGCTTCTTGAACCAACCTCTCAATTTCTTCCTTACTTAACCTTCCCTTGTCATTTGTGATTGTGATCTTGTTCTTCACACCAGCAGTCTTATCCTCAGCCGACACGTTGAGAATACCATTAGCATCAATGTCAAAACAAACATTGATCTGAGGCACTCCTCTTGGTGCTGGTGGAATACCCTTGAGCTCAAATTTCCCAAGAAGATTGTTGTCTTTAGTCATAGGCCTTTCTCCTTCATACACCTGAATAAGCACACCTGGTTGGTTGTCCGAATAAGTCGAAAAGATCTGCTCTTTCTTTGTTGGAATGGTTGTATTTCTTGGAATCAAAACCGTCATCACACCGCCAGCAGTTTCAAGACCAAGACTAAGAGGCGTGACATCAAGTAGTAGCAAATCTTGAACTTTTTGATCACCTTCTCCACTCAAAATTGCAGCTTGAACAGCAGCACCATAAGCCACAGCCTCATCAGGATTAATACTCTTGCAAAGCTCCTTACCATTAAAAAAATCTTGCAACAATTGCTGTACTTTCGGAATCCTAGTGGAGCCACCAACAAGAACCACATCATGAACATGGCTCTTGTCAATCTTTGCATCCCTTAAACATTTCTCCACAGGTTCCATACACTTTCTGAACAAATCCATGTTCATCTCTTCAAATCTTGCCCTTGTAATAGTAGCATAGAAATCAATTCCCTCGTACAGAGAATCGATCTCGATCGTTGTCTGAGCAGTCGACGAGAGAGTCCTTTTCGCCCTTTCACAAGCAGTCCTTAACCTCCTCAGAGCCCTAGCATTACCACTAATATCCTTCTTGTGCTTCCTTTTGAAATCCTGCACAAAGTGATTAACAAGTCTATTGTCAAAATCTTCACCACCTAAATGAGTATCACCAGCCGTCGCCTTAACTTCAAAAATCCCTTCTTCAATAGTCAATAATGAAACATCAAAAGTTCCACCACCAAGATCAAAGATCAACACATTCTTTTCGCCACTTCTCGAAGCCTTTTTATCCAAACCATAAGCAATTGCTGCAGCTGTAGGCTCGTTAATAATCCTCATAACATTAAGCCCCGAAATAGCCCCAGCATCTTTCGTAGCCTGCCTTTGAGAATCATTAAAATAAGCAGGAACTGTAACCACAGCATTCTTAACAGTTTGTCCCAAAAAGGCTTCAGCTACTTCCTTCATCTTCGTCAAAACCATAGACGAAATTTCCTCAGCAGCAAACTGTTTCACTTCACCTTTGTATTGAACAACGATCATGGGCTTGTCGCCTGGACCGGGAACAACCTTAAACGGCCAGTGCTTCATGTCACTCTGGACGGAAGGGTCAGAGAATCGACGACCGATTAAACGTTTAGCATCAAATACGGTGTTTTGCGGGTTCATAGCCACCTGATTCTTGGCTGCGTCGCCGATCAGCCGCTCTGTATCTGTGAATGCAACGTAGGACGGAGTAGTCCTGTTGCCCTGATCATTTGGGATGATCTCTACACGATCATTTTGCCATACTCCAACACAACTGTAAGTTGTGCCGAGATCAATACCAATAGCTTTTCCTTCAGCTTTTGCCATTATATATCTGAGATTATTTCAAGAAACAAAGGTTGTTTTTTTGAGGTTGGAGAGCTATTTGGATAGTGTTTACGGAGATTTTTCTCTGTTCTTTGGTTTTCGATGTAGGAAAAGGCGTGGCAATGTGGGTATATATAGGATTCGGAGGGGAAGGGTCGAACAAATTCTACTGGGTTCGGAAACAAGTACATGTTGTGGCGGCGAGAAGACGGAGGAGGACCGGGATTACACCAGAAAATTCTTGAGTTTCGAAAGCTGGGTATGAGTAGAAAGACCAACCAGAAAATTCTGGAGAGAGCGGGAAGCTGATGAGGTGTTTGCAATCTGGACTTAGTGGATTGAGCTGTGGGCTGTGGGCCAACATTCAGACGCTATGACTTTGGGCCTCCAGTTGATCAAAGTTGTCAAGTAAAAATTACGCTGGGCACCTATTTGGTCGCCCCCATTTAATCTATACCCGCTTCTTAAAAAACTTTTAACTTGTACCTATTTTTTAAATAACTTCAGCTCCTTTTTCTCTCGCTGAGCTGAAGTTCACCAGTTAAGCTGAAGTTCGCCAGTTATAAAGACAAAACTTCAGCATACGGGGCTGAAGTTCCCCAGTTACAAAGACAAAACTGCAGCTCCCAAGTTATAAAGACGACAACTTCAGCATACGGGGCTGAAGTTTCCCAGTTTACAAAGACAAAACTTCAACTCTAGAGCTGAAGTTTCGTCTTTGTAAACTGGGGAACTTCAGCCGCGTATGCTGAAGTTGTTGTCTTTATAACTTGGGAGCTGCAGTTTTGTCTTTGTAACTGGGGAACTTCAGCCCCGTATGCTGAAGTTTTTGTCTTTATAACTGGGAAACTTCAGCCCCGTATGCTGAAGTTCCCTATTTACAAAGACAAAAACTTCAGCTCTAGCTGAAGTTTCCCAGTGTAACTGGGGGAACTTCAGCCCCGTATGCTGAAGTTGTTTTCTTTATAACTTGGAAACAGTTCCCCATTTACAAAAGACAAAAGAGCTGAAGTTCCCCAGTGTAACTGGGAGAACTTTAGCCCCATATGTTGAAGTTTTGGTCTTTATAACTAGGGAACTTCAGCCCCGAATGCTGAAGTTCCCCATTTACAAAGACAAAAACTTCAGCTCTAGAGCTGGAGTTCCCCATTTACTAGAGCTGAAGTTCGCAAGCTACTTCAGGCTCGTCTACTAGAATGCTGAAGTTTTGCGTGACTGCCTTTGCTACTTCAGCCGCGCATGCTGAAGTTATGCGCAAAAGCGGGTAGAAGTGCAATTTTTTTACAAAGTGGATATAAGTTAAAACGTGACACAAAAAGTGGGTACGGATGCAAAAGCCCCGTTGTCAATGGCATAATGCATATGGAGCAAAATTCATTTATAGCTACTCGGGCCAAACTTATAACATCCAGTAATCCAAAACTATAATATATATTTTATAACCCAAAAGTAATTTTAGTGGCTAGCCACAATATCAACAAGTTGAAAAGAAAGAGAGTTGAGTTCATCGGTAGATCTGGATTGAGGAAAACGAGCAACTGATCACGGGACAGATCATTTGAACCTGCTGCGATTAGATCCAACACTACCTGGATCAACAAAGGGGAAAAGACCATGTTGTTGTCCCCTTTAACCTTGGTTGCAAAAACATGTTTCACTAACGTTATGGATACGCCTGGTTGCTGATCAATTCTTTAAGGTCCATTGTTATGGAGATTATTTGGGTATTTTTGTGATTGAGTTAGACTTTTGAAGAGTCATAAAAGAAAGAGACACGTTTTAGTTTGAACATGTTTAAAGTCAATACTTAGCATAGAAGTATGGAAAATACACTCTCACTATACGAGAAATATAATAAATAGATTGTCACTATACAAATAATATACAAAATAGACTCTCACTGTACAATTTATATATAATAGACCGTCACTATATAAAAAATATATAAAACAGACTGTCACTATACAAAAAATATACTAAATAGACTGTCACTATACAATATATATACAAAATAGACTGTCACTATACAAAAAATATATTTAAATAGACTGTCACTATACAAAAAATATATAAAATAGACTGTCACTATACAAAAATTATATAAAATAGATATTTCGTGCTTTAGATGTAATATGTTTGGGCCGAAGGGTCATTTCGTGTAAGTGAGAAAAAACATGGGCTGTTAAAATATTGAGAAGCTTTAGATGGTAATTTTCTCATGCATATGTCTATTCGTGCTTGTATCAAACTTGAAAACTAAAGGGATTTTTTAGGAAATTTTACCTCATATAATAAACTATTACAGCTTATTTATTATAAGTCAAAATAATTCCAAAATAATATTACTTATAGCTAGGGGTGTTAATGGATATTTAAAAACGACTAAACCGAACCGTACTAAACTGAACTGATTTTTGGTTTTTTTTAATAAAACCGCAAGTTTTAATATGAATCGATAACAATACCGATAATTAGGGTTGATTTTTTATTTTCAAAACCGAAAAAATACTGACCGTAATGAATAAATTTAGATAAAAAATATATTTATATATTACGTTTAAAAACAACAAAGTATTAAATTGTTCCTTGGGCCATGGAATTATGAAAATGGTTATTAGCCAACAAGTAAACTCAAAATCCTAATTCCCAAACTTATTATGCTACTCCTATTGAAATTAGATTACTTCCGGCATCTATATTATATTAAACGGAGGGTAGTGAAGCATGTGGTTAAGCCAAGTGGCAAGCTAAAATGAAGTCACTTGACAATTTTAGGACAACAATATTAATTAAAAATTAAAAATGGAAACATAATTAATGGAAATAGTTGAATGAAATAGATCTTAGATAAATATAATATATATATATATATATATATATATATATATATATATATATATATATTATATTTATATATTGATCCACTCATAGATTTTCTTCTATATTAGCTAGAAAATGGAGATAAAAAACTAAAAAATATAGAAAAACATAAATAAAGATAACCTATGACTACTTATACTTTGGAGCAAGTTAAAACACAAAAAAAAACTAAAACTTACTTAAGATATTAAAGATTCAATGACTTTAAAAATAAAAAAAATTCAAGCGGAAAAATAAGATTTTACATAAAATATACAAATTATTTATAAGGTAAGAAAAAAAATTAAATAACCAGTAAAAATTATTTTAATAACAAGAATAAAAAAGTCATATTAGTATTGACAAACCAGGCAAACAAATATTTTATACGTAATAAATATTTTTTATATAATTAAAAAGTCTAAACTTAATAAGAATAAATCTTAACATGGTAAAAATAGATATTAAATTCAGACAAGCTAATGAAAAGCCACATGACAATACAATAAAATTAAGTATTGAACAACTAAGGAACAAATAGAGAGAAAAAATTAAAAAAATCATCGTACAAAAACGAAGGTTAAAACTTATTTAAATTTGAGATGTGAAAATTTTTCTTAAGTACGATAAGAAGTGGCTTGCATGTGGATAAGGCCACATAACTAAATTCTAATAGATAAAATAAAATATTAAAATATTAAAATATTAAATAATAAAAATAAATTAGAAATAATGTGACAATCTTTATGCTAAAAATTACTTTAGAAAATAAAATAAAGCAAGTATACGATACTTAAAAATATTATTGATAAATTTAAAATTTAAAATTTTCAAGCAATAGTTTAAAAATAAAATAAATATTTAATTTAATATCAAATAGTTACATATGTATCTATATCATATTAAAAAATAGTAGTGGACAAGAATACTAAATAACGTGTAAAGTTAATAAAATGATTACATGAAAACGTGATAATATTACATATTAGATAACATTATAGCAAAAGTAAGAAAAACTAAGGAAAAGACTATTTGAACTTGACATTAGAAAGTTCTTAAAGTTATGATGAGAACGCTCAAAATATGGAGATGATCACAAAATTTAAGTTTTGCTAGATAAAGAAAAATAAGAATATGATACCAAATTAAAAATTTAAATATACTAAATAAATATCTCATGTAGGTAATTTTACTAATGAAAGTTAAAAGCTAAACTTTTTTCTTGAAAACACAAGAAAAAGAAAATTTAATTGCACGTAATACAAAAAATAATTATAAAAAATTCAATAGATTTGAAACAATAAAAGAACTTATGTATTACTTTTTAGATAATTAAAAATTATATTTTTAAATAAAACGTGATATTATATGAGTATTGGCCAAAAATGTTTGTGTAAAAGCTAATTAAGATTTCTTGGTAGGGAAGAGAATGTATAAAGAGAAAAATATAGAATGTAACGACCCGATCAGTCGTTTTGCTTTCTAGAACCCCGTGCTCCTAAATAAGACTATTCGTACTTGCTTTTACTGGTTTATGGCTTGTGGGGATGGTTGGTTCGGGATTTGAAAAAGTTTGGGTTGGAATTGGAACACTTAGTTCCTTAAGGTTGGCCTTAAAGGTTAAGTTTGACTTCGATCAACACTTTTAGTAAACGACCTCGAAATCGGGATTTGAAGGTTCCAATAGGTTCGTATGATGATTTCATACTTGGACATATGTTCGGAGCGGGTTTTGGATGACCCGGGGGCGTTTCGGCGCCAAATAGAGAAATATGATTCTTGAAGTTCAAAAATTGAGGTTTGGAACGTGTTTTAGTGATATCGAGGTCTGAATGAAATTTCGAGATCGAGAATAGTTTCGTAGTGTCATTTATGACTTGCTCACAAAATTTGGTGTTGTTCCGAGTAGTGTAAGTACGTTTCGGCATGTTGGAAGTGAATTTAAGAACTTAAAGTTTATAAGTTGAATTTTGTTGGTTTTGGGGTATGATTCTTAGATTTAATGTAGTTTCAGACGTTCCGAAAGTTCGAACGAGTCCGTTTTATGATTTAGAACTTGTTGGTATGTTTGGACGGGGCCTCGGGGGCCTCGGATGCCATTCGGACGTCGCGCGAGGCAAGTTCAAGCTCAAAAGAGCTACTGGTGCACCAGATCTGGTGCGACCGCACCTGCGATTGGCCAGCCGCAGGTGCGAGACCGCAGATGCGGTCGAAGCCTCACAGATGCGGCCATCGAGAGGGTGCCCAGGATCCGCAGATGCGGTCCTTTCTTCGCAGAAGTGGAGCCGTAGGTGCAGGCCCCCTTCCGCAGGTGCGATCCCTGTCAGCCCCTCCCCTTTCCGTAGATGCGGACCTTGATCCGCAGAAGCGAGACCGCAGGTGCGGTCCATGCACCGCATGTGAAAAATCACTGGAAGTCGTTTAAAAATCGAGACTTAGGCATATTTGAGGGCATTTATCACAACCTTGGGCGATTTAGGAGCTCCCAAAGCAGAGATTTCGACTTAGCACCTTGAGGTAATGTATTTCCTACCTAATGTGAGTTTATTACTTAGTTTTTGGGTAGATTAACACACAAAGATTAGTGAAAATTATGAGTTTAGAGTAAAACCTAGGGTTTTGATAAAAATAGGATTCAACCACGAAATTTGTTATGGAATATAGTAAAAATCATATATTATTGATCCTTAGGTTATGGGTAACAACTTCCCTTAAAATTTTCCGGAATCCCAGTATGTGGGCTCAGGGTGAATTTTAGGAATCTTGCAAACTAGGTTTGGTAACCATCTAAATAGGAAATTTGTGAACTTTTGAGCATAGATTGATTAATTTATGTAATGTTTGGTTAGTTTCGAGTTGTTGAGCGACGAATTTGGAGATTCAGGCGCATTCTTGAATCGGGAAGTAGGCTTGATACGAGGTAAGTCTCCTTTCTAACCTCGTAAGAGGGAACCTTCCCCCTAGGTGAAATAATTGATCATGTGAATAATTGTGGGGGACTACGTACGTATTATGTGACGAGGGTCCATGCGTTGTGACTATTCTTGCTATGTCCGGGTAGTTTAGGTTTACACCATGCCTTGTGAACATTGATAATTGATTTGCATGCGCTATCATCATTGAGTGAAAGTTTATATCAATATCTAAAGAATTTAAAGGTTTCAAGTAAATCATTAATTAGAAAAAAATGAATTGAGGAGAATGTGTCATGTTTATGTGAAATCGCTTCGTAATTATATTCTGCGAGCGGGGTGATTTTTTCCACTACTCTCATGGGAGCGGGTCGTTCGCCTCGGCAGGTTAATAAATGCATCTTATGGTTCGCTCCGTTCGGCCCTTCGGCATTGCACATTTACTTTTCTGTTGGATCGGGCCGTACGTCCTCGGCATATTATGTGTATGCTAATTGCTTGGTATTTTCCTGTGATTGTTAAACCGTTAAAAAGGCCCTGAAGAATAAATTAGTAATCTGTTTGATAGGAATTGACACATAAATGTACCTGTGGAAAGATTTGTCATTTCATGTCCTTATTGTTAATCATCTTTGATATTCATGTTTAGCCTTATATTTAGATAAATTGTTTTGGCCTAGTAAGGGTCAAGTCGACCTCTCGTCACTACTTCTTCGAGATTAGACTGGATACTTACTGGGTACATAATGTTTATGTACTCATGCTACGCTTCTGTACTTAATTGTACAGGTTCTGAGGCAGGTGCATCTGGTTATCAGTTCGGAGCACGTTCTTGACTTCACGAGATCAGAGATTCCACGGTGAAGTGTTTCTCTTGATGCCGCTCAGCAGCACGTTGGAGTCTTTCCTTTTTGTTATTCTGTTTATGTCCTCTCCGATAGTAGGATAGACGTATTCTTTTGATTTCCTTCTACTAGATGCATGTATACTTGTGACACCAGTTCCTGGCACACACGTTGGTAGACTATTCTTTTGGAAATGTCACTATTTAAATTTAACTTCTTGATCATTGCAATTAAATTTCCTTTGATACTTGTTATTTTCTCATGCTTGTGACAAAAACTCAAGTATTGTTAATAAATTTTTATAAAATTAAATGGAACTCACTAGACCAATTGTGTTGGCTTGCCTAACATCGGCGTTGGGCGCCATCGCGACCTAGATTAGGATTTGAGTCGTGATATAGATAGTGCGATGACACTTATATTTTAAATTTATTTAAAATATATGAATTAAATTTTAAGCATAAAAAAATTATATTTATTGATGATTATTAATAGGGTCATAAGTGTCACGACTCAGAATTTTCATCGTGGGGACCGTGATGGCACCTAACATTTCACTTGTTGGGCAAACCACGTTAGAGTATTATTAAATCAATTCTAATATATTCGGTAATTGACAGCAAATAAGCTATAAAGAGTGCGAAATATTATAACAACTTCATCATTTATCACTACCCGGATCTGGTGTCACAATTCACGAACATTCTAGAATTTACTACAAATAAATGTCTGAAAGAAGTACAACTGTTTGAATGAAAGCAACAATGAAATAGAATAAGATAGACGGGGACTTCAAGGTTTGTGAATGCCGACATATCTACCTTGAGTCTCCGGTGGTCCAATCCGAGCTCCTATGCTACTCGATTAACTGGGGCCAATACCAAGATTTGCATATGAAGTGCAAAGTGCAGTATCAGTACAACCGATCTCGTGTACTGGTAAGTGTCGAGCCTAACCTCGACGAATAGTGACGAGGCTAAGATAAGACACCCACAATCAAACATGTACAATTAAGCAGTGTATATACAAATAACAGTAAAGAAATAACAGGTAATATCGGGAGGGGGACACATTGAGGGGAAATACGAGATAAAGAACTACAACATAAAGATAACTTGAACAGTAAATATACTATGGACCAATAAGAATCAATGAACACAGTAAAGGAAAAGTGCACGACATCACCCTTCGTGCTTTTACTCTCGTCCTCGCCATAAAATTAATAGAAATGACACGGCATCACCCTTCGTGCATTAAATCTCATAACATGGCACGACATCACCCGTCGTGCAATACACTCACAATATGGCACGACATCACCCTTCGTGCATTAACACTCTCAACCTCACATAAAGTCAATAGAAACGGCACGACATCACCCTTCGTACATTAACACCCCCCTTACCAATGCAATGGACAAATCACAACAGGGAGAATAATATAACAAGTACAAGTCTTACTTCCACATTTTGGTTCCACAATATCAATCTTAACTTTGAATCAACAATCCATCAATACAAAAGTCCATAAACATGATAAGAATGATCAACATAGTGATTAAATAGTCTAAGAATAGATAATATGATCAAGGAAAACAACAATTACAATAATAGACCCACTCGCATGCTATAACCCAACAACAACGCATAGGTACTCGTCACGTCACCTATTTATGGTACCCAACATCTAAACACGTAGCAAATAGACATATAAGTCATAATCCCTCAAGTCAAGGTTAACCACGATATTTACCTCGCTCCAACGATCAAACTCAAAGCTCAACCACGCCTTTTCCCTTCGAACAAGCCTCTGAACCAGTAGAATCTAGCAAATTACCAACTAAATAATTCAAATAAAGTCTTAGGAACTACCCACGATTGTAAAGAATTCAATTTATGTCATTTTTAAGAAGTC
This sequence comes from Nicotiana knightiana, assembly GCA_005239525.1. Taxonomy (NCBI): domain Eukaryota; kingdom Viridiplantae; phylum Streptophyta; class Magnoliopsida; order Solanales; family Solanaceae; genus Nicotiana; species Nicotiana knightiana. Next base: position 88,176 of record ML380474.1, on the reverse strand, counting down.
AACAAAAGTCAATACCCGAGCCCGTTTGATCCAAACCCGAAATTCGAACCAAAATTCGATTACCCATTCACCCCCAAGCCCGGTTATATAATTTATTTTGGAATCCGACCTTAATTTGAGGTCTAAATTCCCAATTTACCAAATCCCTAGTTTGTACCCAAAAACCCCCAATTTCAGCATGAAAACTTTAGATTTTAGGTTGAATCTTAGGAAAAAGTAGTGGAAGATTGAAAGAAATTAGTTTAAGATCACTTACCAATGATTTGGGAAAGAAAAGTTCTTTGGAAAATCGCCTCTTATCTTTCTAGGTTTGAAAATTTGAAGAATGAATCAAAAATCTCGTCTAAGTCCTATTTCTTCAGCTACAGATATCGCAAATGCGACTTTGCTTCACACATGCGACATGGGCTACGCAAATGCGAAGTCCGCAAATGCGAAGAAACTCTCGCAGTTGCGAAGTCCTTCACACCTCTGCTGTAAGCGAAGAATAGTTTGCAAATACGAACTATGAATGACCACAAATGCAACACAATCGTCGCAAATGCGAAGAATGCCGTCCCCATACCCAATTCGCAAATGCGAAGGATATTTCGCAAATGCGAAACCTGTGTGGCCCAAATTTTCTTCGCATTTGCGATGAAAAGCTCGCAAATGCGAACCCCTCAAAGGTCGCAGATGCGATGCCTGATCTTGCAAATGCGAGATCAGAATTCTGCAACAAGATCAGTTACACCAGCAATTTCACCAAGTCCAAATTCACTCAGAAGCCTATCCGAAACTCAACCGAGCCCTCGGGACTCTAAACCAAAAGTGCACACTAGTCTAAAAACATCATCCGAACTTGCTCGCGCAATCAAGTCATCTAACATTTTGGTGACAAATTCCTTCTTATTACATTTATTGTCATTATCTACATTTATTACATACTTTCATTGCTGTATTCATTGACAATCATTGAGCACTTTTAGTTGGAATTCAACAGTATCGGACACGGTCCTACTTCATCAATATATTTAAACCTCAAATCTAATAGTTATTATATTGAACTAGGATTCACCCTCTATTTTCTCATTAATCTGTTTAAAAAATGTTTTAACACTTTTTTTTGGGTAAAACACCAACCAATTGTCCCGTCAGTCATTATCCCACAACCATCATTTTAATTCACCCTACAAAATTATCACCATCCACGATCGCACATTCATCAATGTCAACTATCTTTATCAGTCACCATTATCATCAATAACTACTTCACAACCATCGCTACCACATTACAATTATCGCTAACCGTCACCAACTCTGGCTAAGTGTTTTTTATCGAACAAACAATGTTTAAAATATCAGTTGCATTTAAAAAAGTTCCTAATACTTTGTGAATATAATATTAAACTCCTAACATTAGGTATTTTTCTAAGCAACAATTAGATACGGATCGGACATAAGATCAACCTTGACGGCATCTCAACCTGAAGTCTTTAAAATTCCAATTTCTTAACTGGCGTGCAGGGACTAGGGATATTTTTGGGCTGGGCTTTCCTTTCTAAATTGGGCGAAAAGTTGCTGCATCTGTGTAGTCCGCTTTCATAACTCTGCTAAGTTGTTTGTTTTTCATAACATAGATCCACAATTCAGTAACCTTCCAAAAATATCTCATAAGATTCAAGAAATAATGTTTAGTACTACACAATTAGATGAATCCCACAAAATTCACATACCTATATATGTATTTTTTAATCTTTACTACTTTGATATAACAATAAATACTTCCCCTAATGGTAAATACTTATTTGCATCACGTGTTTATACCAAATCACTTCAACTAATCATGGTTAAGTGATTTAATGAAGTAAAAATATACATTAATTAATTATGGTTAAGTGATAAAAATGAATGTGCAAACACATATCATATTTCTATTGGTCTGGTGTAAAAATCCGATAGAGATAAGTTTTCACCTTCACTAATCACTATCATGTGCTATAAAATTTTAGGTCTATAAAGTCTAAAATAACTTAAAATATTATCCTTATATTATATTTTTGACAGATATTTTTATCCGTAAAAGTGTGTTATAAGGTAGGGCCAAAGAAGAAATGCGTAAAGAATTTTTTCGTAGATAGGAAATCTTATGTCATACGTAAAGCAGTAAAGCACTTTAGCTGAAAGCTGCAATTATATGCCGCCATAAAGAGTTGACGGCATATAAAATAAAATATCCTCAACAATAGCTTGAAGCAAAACGTAATTCCATAGAATGAGCAGATACCAAAATTGGTCCTACGGAAATGCCATAGAAATATAATTTAAATGGTTAGATTATGATGTCACAATCAGTTAAAGGTTATGGATTCAACTCCGACTCTTATGAATGTGTTTTCTTGAATTTATATTAGTTGGATAACGATGATATTTGGGTTAGCTTATGTATGGGTTTTCTTATGTATAGGTTGCTATCTTCCCACTGCCGCTTAGGTAGATTCCTTGAAAATTTGAGACATATGCGTGCATTGTCAGGGGCAGAGCTAGAGTTTAGCTTAGTCATTCGGTCAAACTCAGTTACCCGGTATGCTCATTGAAAATATCAATTTATATCATATACAATTAAAATATTTTTTTTTACTTTGTATATTTGCTTTATAAATTTATTTTACCATGTATATCTACTATATTCTAAAATATAATACTATGTATTAACTACTAGAAATTCGGCAAAAACTGACCAAGAAAAACCGACCAACTTTGGTAGGTGTTGGTCGATTTTTCAAAAAAAAAAAAAATTTAACCAACTTTGGTTTTGGCGCAAAAATGCGGAAAATTATTTTTGAGTTCCGCGATTTATTTTTCAAGAAACCGACCAACTTTGGTCGATTTTTCAATTAAAATAAACAAAAATTAATATTAAAAAAACCGACCAAAATTGGTCGGTTAATTCGGCCGGTCATTTTAAAAAACCGACCAACTTTGGTCGGTAATTTTATTTTTTAACAAAAACGACCAACTTTGGTCGGTTATTTTCGTACGAAAATACAATTAAAGAGTATAAATCAAATAAAAGACAATCTTAAAATAAAATGCACCAATAGTCTAGTGGTAGAATAGTATCTACCACAGTACAGACCCCGGTTCGATTCCCAGACGGTAAATCTTTTAATTAAATAATTAAAATACCGACCAACTTTGGTTGGTTTTTTTTTTGAATTTAACTTACCGACCAACGTTGATCGGTAATTTCCGACCAACTTTGGTCGGTATTCCTTTCCGACCATCAAAATACCGTCCACACGTAAATGATCGCATTTTGGTCGGTAATTGGCCATAACCGACCAACTTTGGCCGGTTTATTTGGTCGGTTTTTAGCGAATTTCTAGTAGTGATTCCAAATTAGAATATTGTGATATATTTGGTTTGGATATTGTATTCCAAATTAGAATATTGTAGCATATTTAGTTTGAATATTGTATTTCAAAGTAAAAAATTATCATATGATTGGTTTGGATACTGTATTCCAAACTAGAATATTATAGTATATTTGATTTGAATATTATATTCCAACTTATAATACTGCAGTGTATTTTGTTAGAATATTGTATTCCAAATTAGAATATTGTGGTGTGTTTGGTTTGAATGTCGTATTACAAATTAGAATATTATGATATATTCTGTTTGGATACTGTATTCCAAATAAAATATTGTAGATGTTTAATTTGAATAATGCATTCTAAATTAGAATATTATAGTATATTTTATTTAAATATTTTATTCTTTATTAGAATAATGTGATATGTTTGATTTGTGTATTGTACTCTTTATTAGAATATTAATTATATTAAGTTAGGTTCGCGGGATTTTTTAAATTAGAATATTGTAGTATATTTAGTTTGAATATTATATTTCAAATTAGAATATTATGGTATGCTTAGTTTGGATATTATACTCTTCATTAGAATATTGTGGTAAGCTAGGTTTAGATTTTTCATATTAGAATACTGTGGTATGTTTATTTTGAATATTGTATTCCAAATTAAAATACTATGATCTGTTTAGTTAGAATATTGTATGCCAAATTAGAATATTGTGGTAAGATAGGTTTAGATTTTTCATATTAGAATACTGTGGTATGTTTATTTTGAATATTGTATTCCAAATTAAAATACTATGATCTGTTTAGTTAGAATATTGTATGCCAAATTAGAATATTGTGGTAAGGCAGGTTTGGATTGTATTCCAAAGTAGAATATTGTGATATATTCTAGAGTATATGGAGGTATAGCGTGTAATATTTTTGGGATATTTCACGTAATTTCAAAACTTAGGTATATTATGGAAGCGAGTTTTACAAATGGATATATCATGTATATTGTACATGTCTTAAGAAATCAATAAAGTATTTACAAAATAGTAATAATTTGGAATTCGATAGCTTAAAAGAATTAATATTTCGAATCCATAAACTTCAAATTTTGGCTCCGTTGCTTCATGTACTCTCATGGCTTCTCTACAGAAAAAAGATTGGATATACCATTCTACCAAGATCATCCGTACAAGATAATTAATAACGCTGGAACAAATTATGTTAATCTGTTTTGAAAAGTCAGTTCGATTCAAAATTGATAACTAATCAATTTCTAGCCGCTTTTTACGAAAACCAACTCCATTTTGACTATAGATGGCTTTTTACCTCTTCTTGGAATCCAGCTATTTTTGGCTTTAGGAATTGTTGAACAGTGGACTTAGCCATCTTTAATTCAGTGTCGATTCTAAACCGAGTTGAAGGTACAAGGGACCAATCCAACTTTAGCTTTTAATGATTCTTTATCAACCTTAGCCGCCAAACCAACATGGATTCCTCTTAGGTTCCTTCTTCTTCATCTTCCTTTGTGATTTTGCTTTTAAAAGCCTACCAATAACGTAAAATTAGCCTCCATATGACTTATAGGTAAGAGTGACAAATTGACGGGTCAGGTCGGATATGATTCGGGTCGAAAATAGTAATGAAAAAAATGATAGATTATTCGACCCGTCTCATATTTAATACGGATAAAAACAGAACTATATTATCCATGACTTCTTGCATATGATCACTTTTGGGAGAATTCTTAGTCTCCCTAACTTGAGGAACCCCCGATTTGAGGCTTTACAAATGTAAAAGTTAGACTCATTGATTATCCATTGGTTACTCATTGGTTATCCGTTTTCTAAATGGATAATATGGTTCTTATCCATATTTAACCCACTTTTAAAAAGTTCATTATCCAACCCATTTTTTAGTGAATAATATGGGTGATTAACTGTTTTTTAAACCATTTTGCCACCCCTACTTATAGGTTACGAATTCAAGTCATGAAATCAGCTATTATCGATTGCGTCAAGGTATGCTGCTTGCATCACGCTCTGGGGAATGACCTTCTCCGGACCTTACCTGAATGCGGGTAACTTTGTACTCCGGGCTGTCCTTTTAAGAGTGTGATATTCCCTTCGCCTTTTCTTTACGTTCTTGGATACAAAATCGCAGAAAATGATAATAACAAAAATGGAGAGGTTATTTATAGGATTAATAAGTAGAGGTTATTGTCCGTAATTAGTGAAACTATTATCATGAGAAAATGAGGCGGATAACTTGCTATAACATGTGAAATTACACTAATAGCATTAAAAAAAACAGAAAGTACTGACTGGAAATAGAAGAAGAATTTGCTGAAGCATTTTATACACAGGATTTGTTTCGACAACCTTGGGGAATTTAAGAGCTTTTATTTTGACATTGGTAAATGGAAACAAAGGAATGAACACCTAGTGTCAACTCTGTTTTGAACCTGAAAAACAAGAGAACTAAGACTTCACAAAGTGCATATGAGTAAAAGTTCCAGTTGTGATGGAACTCTCCTGAACTAAACCAACTAAACAAGTAGTACATAACATGAGAAGAATAAAAATAGACTTTATGTTGTAAGGAGAATAAGAACACATCCCAGTACCTGAATACTGAATAGCAAGATGGCTACACTTGAAACAAACATCAACTTGATCTTCACTGTCGATACCTGCAGTTTCTTCGCTAATTGCCAGCATGATAATACTAAAGTGATATCTTTGTTATCATCAGCATTGGCTTCATAAACAGCTCTTCATTTCAGGCTTGAAAGCCACCTGTGCTTTTGGAGCAACTTCAGCTGTAGAGTATAGCCATCTATTTCCAGACAAGAAATCCTCATCTGGCAATGAGCACATTGGCAAGTAAGAAGTTTTTTAAAAATAAGTAAATCCGGGGGTCTGAAACGAGGACATTGAACGTTTAACAAACCCTGAAAATGATGGAATGATTGAGCTACTAACAATTGAAAGGTTTAGAAGCTGATTCTTATTCAGTTGGGACAAGGTTCATATGGTTGTCCTCCCTTCTCACTGTATTCTTTCCTCTTATTCAAATAGAATTTGTAAGATGTTCTTCCAAATTCATCTGCAATTTGAAATACCTAAATTTAATCCATAGAACACTATCTTTATGAAACAAGAGAATCAAGCTTCGCGGAAGAATAGAAAAGATATCGCTGACTACCACAAGTTCACCAGTAACATGCATGGGTATGGAGAAAACTGTAAAGTTCCACAAGTCAAAAAATTTCTTAAGTCACTTCTATGGGCTGCTCAATATCAACTCGAAACACAAGGATTTCCTACTTCTATTGTCCCTCTTTTTCCCCCTAATTTCCCACTGGGTGAACGGTAAAGAATATCAAAGAGGATTTAATTACTGACCTCAAATAGACAGGGATACATAAGCGAGAGTAAAGATAAATTTGCTTTAGCTCCTGGAAATCAGGGCAAAGTTAAAAACCCATCAAGGCTCATAGAGTTTTAAGATCTAATACATGAATGTTGAGATAAGCAACCTAAGAGAATTAACCTTCTCTGCCTTCTAATTAGAAATAAGTTCACTCAAAAGACTGGTGACTGAAATCTTCACTTGCTTGTTAGCCGGTTCATACATTTCATGGTAAGAAGACAGTGATGAAGAAGACAACAGCTGTTCCAACATTTGCAATTAGAAACATAATCTGGCAAGCATCCTACAAAAACCATTGCACTCACATGGTTAGTTAAGAGTTCCAATCAGAAATGGCATGTTTCCTGCTTGTGGTTAATGTTTAAATCCAAAGTATATCATTTCGACCAATCTTAGTTTTGTTCCCTGAAAGATAATTGTTGGCAAACTGAAGTTGAGCTAACACATACAATGCTTATATACACAGAAACCCCCTAATTCAGAAATGTAAGGTTTGTCTAGCTTAAGACTGCAAAAGGTTGAATAGATTATCCAACTTCAGAAATCCGTACAAAGTGGTCTAAGTTCTGCCTGTTCCAAAAGAATCAAGAAACATGGAGCAACAAACACAAATTTAGACCGTTTAAGGAACTCTGCAACAGCAAAATGTAAAGGTAGAGCGTTAGAGGCAACACACTAAAAAGAATGGAAAAGAATAGCATATCTTATCATTTAATCTCAATCAATTTGACTTGCATACAGACTACAAAGCATACGCCTAGTAAGAAATCAATGAATTTAATGTATATATCAATATATAGATCTCTATCCTGCCAACTATTGCTAGACTCCTGCAGGAATGGTAAAATTTAATGGACATTTCGGCGAATTATTTGATGCATTCCCTGAAGGGACCTCAATTGATGCGTCAATTATACGATCAGAACCACCATCAATGGTGGAGCTTATAGCAGCTATACTTTCTTCTACTTTAAATATTTCTTCTTCAGCAAAATAAGATGTCATTTCATTCTCCATTTCCCCATAATCTTCCTCAGACCAGTATCCAAGGGAATCATCTTCAGATACACAACTCCAATCTTCCGAATAATAGGCCAATTCATCATCACTCTCAGTAACCAGGAGAATAGAGTCAACTACATTTATATCATCGACCTCCAGTGGTCGTTCAACTCCTTCATCATCAATCAATCCCTCAACAAATGGATGATTCATCAGCATCTCGGCTGTCCATCTATACCTAGGGTTCCTCACGAAACAACCCTTCAAGAAATCTTTTGCCTCCTTCGATAAGTTGCCTGGAATTTTAGGCAATTCGTGTCCTCCCCCAATATTTTTAAGGACATCCTCAGCATCCATATCTTCTTCCCTATCCCATGGAGGTTTTCCAGTTAACATCTCAAGCACAATACACCCTAAAGCCCAAATATCAGCAGGACACTCTTGTACTTTATCCGAAACAGCTTCTGGCGACAAATACATTGGAGTACCTCTCCAGTAAGGCTCCAATCTCCTCTTCTTGCTCTGATGTTCTCTTTTAGCTAACCCTAAATCACCAATCTTTGCCCTAAATTCAGCACCACTACTCTCGCTCGAATTCAGAACGAGCAACACATTATCAGGTTTCATATCACAATGAACATAACCAATTGTATGAATAAAATGCAACCCTCTAAGCATAGATCTTGTATAATTCCTTACCTCAAATTCAGACAATCCTTTGGTTCCTGATTTCTTGATCCTCTCAGCTAGGGTTCCACCTGAACCATACTCCAACAACAAGTTATAGACCATTGCACCATTTTGACCTGTGGTAGTCTCATCACCAAAGCATCGAATTATATAAGGACAACCCTTGATGTTGTTCAAAACCTCCCGTTCCTTTTGAATTGAACCTGAAACTGAAACCTCAGCAGATTTCACAGCCATAACTGCTGGAAAGTAGCTGTTTTTCAATCTGGGATTCTTTAAAGTAGCCAAATAAACACAACCAAAACTTCCTTTTCCTACCATTGCTCCTCTGTACCATGCAACCCCATCTCCAAATTCGTTCACACTCATCTTCCCTTCAACTTTTTAACTAAATTTTCCTTCTTTATCCAATATAAATAAACTTCAATTGCCTCAGAATTGAAGCAAAAAAAAAGAAAGGGAAACTTGGAACTGAATAAGATTAGGGCTATCTTAAAAGGGGAAAACCCCCAAGTAGAAGTTGAATTTTGGTACGTATAACACAGGGGAAAGAAATTAGGGTTTACAGGAACAAGTTGGGGTAAGGTTGAGTTCCTTTGGGATTTCGCATTTAGGTTAGTTATTTTTTATAGAATATATATATGAGGAGGAAGAGTGGTGAGAGCCGCGTTTTCTTTGAAAGAGAGGAACACAAAAGAAGCAAGTTGGCAAAAATGCTGCTAACTGGAATAACGGTCATGTGGTCTTTACAACGTATGATAAATTTAGGGCATGTGCCCTTTTCTTTTACACATTCTAACATTTTTAGGTTAAAGTTTTAAGAAGTCTATGATAATGTACTAAATATGGTAACATATCTCTGCTTTCAATGCAGAAATTGGAAATGAATGATTAATTACATTTTAATGGATATGAAATAATGGCAGTATATGTCACCCATTATTTGGCATACTACTTTAGGCAAAAACTAAAATGGCTATGAGGTTGCATGTGGCTCATGTTTTTTTTTTTTTTTTACTTTGGTGCAGTTAGCACGTACGTCGACTATTTTGCAAACGTGTAACTTTACATGAGCGAAGCTGAGAATGGNTTTTTTTTTTTTTTTTGACTTTGGTGCAGTTAGCACGTACGTCGACTATTTTGCAAACGTGTAACTTTACATGAGCGAAGCTGAGAATGGTCCGTTAAACACCTTGGGTCAAAAAATATTGTATATATAAATCAAATATTACTAAAATCACAGAATTATCAAATTGTGCTAAATCAAAATGGGCATTGTTTGGTATCTAGAAATGACAAAACTTAATCATAACGGATCATGTTTTCATCTTTTTGTTAAATTAAAAGTTTTTACTCCTTAATTACGAGCTATATTGCGGAAATATATTATGGTGATTATTTACATCTTTTGCACGTCTTTCCTTATGCTTGATCCAAGTTCTATATAATTCCTTTTTGCAGGTTGATAACACTGTATTTTCCTTTTTTTGTGAAATTATTTTTTCACTGAAAAAAACAACTTCAGTAGCACGTAAGTAGCAGGGCAAAAACATCACTAAATGCCATGATAAAGAGTTAAATACACGTAAGTAGCACAACATTAAGTTTCAAATGACTTTTAGTCACACTTTAATGTCCATAAATGTTTATTACACTGTTAAAAGTTAATTTAATATGATGTTTGTGACGTTAAAAAATAGTGGACATTTGAGTTAGTATGTCCTCCTTCCGTCTCATATTATTTATCGTGTTTCTCTTTTACACGTTCCTTAAGAAATATTAATTAGGTTAGGGATTTGACTATTCTACCCTTATTTATGTCATAAAATATAATCTCTTCATTGAATATTTATTCTATTTATGCGTCATCTCTTTCTTCAAGAACAATTATTACTAAGGGTAAAAAAGGAAAAAAAATAATCAGCTTTGTCTTGAACTTCTAAAATGACAAATAATTTGTGACAACTATTTTTAATAACCACGACTGTTAATATGAGACGGAAGGAGTAAGTTCTTAGATGAATAATAAATGTTGCCTAAGAGACAACAGAATTTTTTTTACTAGCTTAATTGTAGTTTTATAGGCCATGATTAGCTGTCTAACGAGGAAAAACCCATTCCACAAGATACCTTAAAGCTGGTTGGAAATGAACAAATGAAGCCAGATCATATCATTAAATTAAAAATTGAGTAGTAGTGCAAAGGTTTTTTCGAGATCCGATCACCGACCAAAACCGGTGATATCAAGTCCTTAAACTGGAAATGACACTAGGTAATCACTTTAAATGGCTGTTATTTAAAAATTAGCCAAGTGTGTCCTGAATTTCAGTTTTTCATTTCAATTTTTCAAGATACAAATATCCTAAATTTTTCTGTAATTAATATTTTTAGTTCAAATTTTTAAGAAAAAATAAGTACTGGCTAATCCCTAAATAGCAGGTCTAAGAATAATTGTTTGTGCACCTTCCCCGTCTTTAAACATTGAAGAATTAACCCAAATAACTGCCCACCTAATTTCTTAAACTAAATTTAGCCGGAGAATATATAGTCTATGTATAATTTATATATAATATATGCATAATTATTTTATATATATGTGTGTGTGTGTGTGTGTGTATCGGCTACAAAAAATAAGTGAATCTGAACGGCTATTTGTGTAATAATCCCTTAAACATTAGAGGCCCAATATAAAGAGTGAGTAGTTGGGCTAAGGGTTGAGACTTGGCCCGTACCTAAGGCCCAAATTACTCTCATGATTTAAATTTCAAAGTGAAGAACATAACGGCTTTTCATTCGTTTCCAGAATTGAGGAACGAAAAATATGGGCAAAATGAAGAAGAAGAAGAAACAGCAGGATGATCCAACAGGTGAAAATGCAAAATATTTGTCTGTATCACCATTGAAAGCTCTTACTCTTCATCTGATCTGTGGAGTAGGGTTAGGTTTAGCTTTCTGGGTAGCTGAACACATCTACGCCGTCGATCTCATCACTCATCCATCGCGAACGCTTCGTCTGATTTCTGTATGTTTCTCTCAATCCGCAAGCATTATGATATACTTCACATTCATTTCCTGTTATTTGCTTACTTACATGTTCCTTATTTTGATTCGAATTTAGTTTTTCAGGTGTTTGTGGCTCCAATAGTGATTCTTCTTTACAGTCACCTTCGGCACGATAGGAGCCAATGCTCTGTAATTCTAATTCTGTTTCCGACTTCTTTTTATTAAATTTATATTTAAATTGTTACATTTTGCGCACTTCTTGATGTAATTTGATTCGAATTATTTATGGCTTCCCTCAGTACGTCAAAGCTATAGGACGAGGCCTGCTGGCGCTTCCTGCTGGTTAGTTTTAGTTATAATCAAGTTCTCCCTATTAAACTTGTCTCCGCGGTTTTGAAACATACTACCAATGTTATTTTTCAAAGATTCATCTATTAATATGCGATGAATTATGTTATATCATGTTTGTAGGGGCGGTAGTAAATGCAGCGGGAGCTACTATATTAGGAGCACCTGTTGGTTTCGAGTATGTAGTGCTGTACATGTGCTTCGAGTCTTTTACAACAATACTAAATTGAAGCCATAGTTGAGGTTGGATGGAAAAATAGGTGTGATGACAATGTCATTGCACAATCATTAGGCATGTTAAGTACTCTGTGTGTTTCACAAAAACGCCATAGATTAGTAATTAAAAAAATTCTATTGAGTCGTTTTATATTTCTAACACCGGATTCCGGTCTTATTTTTTGTAGATTAGGAGTCACTTTGTGCTGTCCTATCCTGTTCAACCTCAACTGGGATTATGTTAATACGAATTATAATGGTTTACTGATGCTTTCTCTCTGTTATAGCTTCTGAAATGCTGTAGTTCTTATGCTAAGTAGTCTTTGATCCTGTCTTATCACAGGTATTTTCCCAAGACCCTTAATTGGTCTCTTCTGATGTCACTGCTCACTGTAAGTATTAACCACTATCACTGCTCACTATAAGTATTAACCACTAAGACTTACTATTTACTGCTTGAAAAGATCTCTCTGGCTTATAAGCTACAGGGGGATATTACAACAGTTGTAGTTTAGTGGATTCATCTCATGGTTACTGAAAATCTGGTAGAAGTTTTTAAGAGAAAAAAAGAAAAGAAAAGTTAGCTGGGAAATCCTAGGAATTATCACATTCAGACAGCTGACGAATTGATAGGATACTTTGACCACTTAGATCACACATTAATGAGATTTAGTTTTGGTATTTTATCCATGTTCATTTTTTCTACTATGTTGGTTTAGTTGTTTTATTTATTTATTTTCTTTTCTGGGATAAGTAAATTCAATAAATGTTGGTTTGGCAGTTTGTACCAGTGGCTTGTGTTTTTGGCTCATCATGGACTTATTGGCACCGTGTATTTGCTAAAACAAAGTATTTCCGTCTCCTCATCCTTGGGCATTCAATATTTATATCTAAGAGCTATACTAGAGCTCATTTGCATGTTTGTTCTTGCAGGACAAATGGGTCCACAGACTGTATGATTTGTATACCAGCTCATGGAGCTGTTATTGGAGCGTGGTTTGGTGCTTGGCCAATGCCACTTGATTGGGAAAGCCCATGGCAGGTATGTTATCTAATTGTCACGGACTCAAGGTTCACAATATAGAGACTCTAGTCCATTTTATGGTGCAGTTTTTTTAAATTTCAGACGCCTTAGTTGCATACACTAAAGCTTCAGTAATCCACCATACAATCTTTTGATAGTCTGGCAATAGAAAGATATATAGAAGTTGCTCAGCATGACCTTGTTTATATTATACTTTCATATTCTTCTCTGGATTCTTTTTAAGAATAATTGAGCCACCTCTATGAACATTGCTCACCTTAATGAACCTGGCACACATAAAAGTAGGATACACAGGCAAAGCATCTGATATCCATTCCTAATTATCCGTAGTGGTGCTTTTGGTTAGTAGAAAATAGAGTCTTTCAAGGAGTGGATATGAATAAAAATCAATCAAATTTTGAAGCTCTTTTTTTGCACTCTCTTTGGATTTGTTTGATAGCGTGAAGGTTACATGGAGTTGTTTGTCCTGTTTTCTTGTCATTCTTTTTATGCTTCCTTGGAGAGGGTTCCCACTTCATCCGTGCCCAGATTAGTACCGGTGACCTGTATGGAAGACACACACACACGCACACATCTCTGTTGGAAACCTGTTTGTGTTGCTCTGGACACTGCGAAGGGGAACATATCTTTAAATGAGAGGTATTGGGAATCTGCTAAATGATTGTTTTAGAGAGACTAAGCTTGCGAAGGGGAACATATCTTTAAATGAGAGGTGTTGGGAATCTGCTAAACGATTGTTTTAGAGAGACTAAGCTAATAGATCATTTACCATAATAAAGTATCAAATCCCGCTATATCAATATGAATGCAAAAAATAAAGTGATCAAACGAGAGAAGAGAAAAGGTCAGCTCTCTGTGGCCCCTTTTTCCCGGGGTAAGATCAGATTGCATTGCTATCTGTAAAATTCTTCACTTCAAGTGTGCTTTGTGAACAAGATCCCCATGTCCCGTGTTAGGATTATTAATAAAGTTAAACAGCTCCTGTTATATCCTGATTCAAGGAGTCCCCAAGATACCCCGCCCAAAATCATCTGTTTTTCAGTCACGTTGTTTCACCTTTTGGTGTTATGCCCTCCTAACGTGTTTTTGTCATGTGAGCATACACGTCCATTACAGAGATATGGAATTTGATTTCTTTTTCTTGGTTGCAGTATGCTTGTATAAATAAGAACAAAAGCTTATTAACCATGCCACAACATGAGTGCATCTTCCATCATAATGTCATATATGTTTTTTCTCCTTTATCAAATCTTACGTCATTTATACGTGTTAGAGAAATGGAAACAATAGTAATTAAGGTGAAAAATGAAAGAGGGAGGCAGTTTTATACCAAAGAGTGTTTCAAAAATTTGTTTATATCAAGTTGCATCTTAGTTCTAGTTAGCTCTTGGTAATTTTCTATATCTTAGATGTGCCAGCTTGTAGCTGGTGCATGCAGCTTTGCTTGATTAATCTGCATTTACTACCAGTTAAAAAGGCCACTGTTATTAGAGATTCACTGGTTCCATTGGTGCTTGAATGCTAATTCCTTCATACTGTGTATTTTCTCTTCCTGGGTTTTTGAAGTGGGCAGCAGACGTCCTTTTTATATGTGGATAGCTAGGACTACTAAAATGGAGATCGTGTACAACAACAATCCTATATTTGATGCCGATTCATCCACACTTCCATGCGCTTCTGAAAAGATTGGTTTTTCTATTTTGCGGACCTCTCAACGCGATTGAAAATGTTTTAGTAAGTTGTTTGTTCTCATTCATGGACAATTGGTATTTTCATGTAGGAATGGCCTATTTGTGTGACTTATGGAGCTATAGCTGGTTATCTCGTAGGGCTTGTGGCATCCTTGGGCTGCATTTTCTTCCGTAAGCGCCAGCATTATCTAAAAGAAGAGTAGAGTCTGGCTTCTGAGAATTAGCCGTGGAAGGCTTTTGATGCTAATAATAGTCTTGGGACGAAGTTAGGCCTTTGTTACTCAGCTACATAGCAATTTGATATCCAAGTTTGCTCTCTTTCTATATTCAGTATATCTTTCTTCTTTTTCTAGAGTGTAGTCCATTTCTTTAGGATGAGAAATGATGTTCAAGAAGAGATACAGAAGTTCCTGAAGAAAGTTTTTGCAGGATGGATGTTAGTAGATCAAGCCAGTCTGTCTTTAACAGTCTCTCTTTACTTTCACAAGTTAGGGGTAAGGTGTGCTTACACACTACCCTCCCGGCTCTCACTTATGGGAGTACATTGGGTTTGTCGTTTGTTTGTTTGTTTGTTTGGATGTTAGTAGATCGGCAAGATATCGAGCATTTTGCTTCTGTTAACTTGGACAGACATTATGGATTTGTAAATTCAACCACTCGTAGACGTTTCTCTGGACATACGGGTTACTACTTACAAGTTACAACACTTATGCTCTCTCTTATTGATGCTTTCTAATGAATATTCCTATTTCCTCTCGCAAGCTTGCTTTTGTTCCATTTATTCGCATCATTTGCCGTCTTATTGCAATCTCTACGTGGACTTTCAGAGTTGGGACCTAATTTTTGTGGGGTCTCAATTTATTCGTACCCTTTTCCCGGTGTTGAGAAGAAAGAGAAACACGCCTCAAGTTCAGGATTTATTGAGATTCCTAACGATTTTCTCTTTTACTTTTTCTAGTTTGAAGCGAATTCTACCTTTTCTTGTTTTCTTTAGCATTTTAGTCTAACAACTATTTCCGGTAAAACCACTTGTTTGAAATCTTTTCCAAGAATCAAACCTCGGCGAATTTAACCGCTTAGAAAAAAAAAAAGATGTTATCTACACTATACTTTTGATAATCCACTAAACCCCCCACTTCCCTTAGCAACGAAGACTTGACAATGGACGTAGTATAGACACGAGGGTGGTGACATCTCACTGCTGACATTGTAAATATAGTAATAGTGTCCTAATTCTCAATCTCTTTTCCTGCGGTGCCATGAATAATCAATTTTTTGGTGTGAAGTAGGGCCATGACCAAAGACTTTGTCTTTGTGTTTGTCTTTCTTATTTCCTTTTGGATTTTCTTCTTCTTTCTCTAGAATTGTTTCCTTTACCTTCCTTTTAAACAATTATAATGCGAAAGGTCACTCACAAAGTAACTACCCAACTAGTAATTTGAACGATATGATATATCTTGTGACCCTTCTGCTAGAACGAGGCGAAAATAAGCTGTCAAATTCAGCTCATCAAATTATAATTTGTCCAACTTGTTCTAAATTAAGCGGATTGGGTGAGAGAGTTATGCAATGTTAGGTCAATTTGAGCTTATTCCAAGTTAGCCAGTCTAAAAGTTTAGGTCAATTTGGCAGTCTATCTAGCTCAAATTGTGCCTAAATCAACTCATAACAAGATTAATATAAAATAATACTCCATCTGCTTCAATTTGTTTGAATCTTTGCGGAGTACGTGAGTTAAATTGACTACTTTCGTGTGTGAAGTTGGATATAAATTCTCTGAGTTTTTTGATATAAAATGTATATATTTAGAAATAACATAAAAAGTACTATAAATTACAATAATTAATTTTTTTAATGATCAAAGATAATTTGTTTGACTCCCAAATAGTAAAAGATTTTATTTCTTAAACAGAGGAGTAAGTATTTAAAATTTGGCTGGTTTAAGTACAGTCATGATAACAAACTTACAGCCTTTCTTACTTTGGTTAACAAGTAAACAAATTATATTAAAAAAAAAAAGAAATTCAGCTAGACTATAGGGTTAGTACCAACTATTTAGATCGAATTGACCCGTTCATTTTGACCAAAGATAATTCTAAACTGAGTTATGATCAAATTGCTTATTAATTCAATCAATTTTAATTTACGATTTATTCCAACTCACTTATTGAAGGCCTTAAATTAAAAACAATGGACAGTCTAAACGGCATTGAGCCATTACCTAGGTCCGCGTTCGAATTACGCCAATGTTATATTCCAATTTGCTTCACTTCTAACTCCAAAACTACCCTCTTATTTTAAATTGGAAAAGATGAAAAGCTCATACTATATCAAAGATGCCACGTCAGCTATGAAGGTTCAAGCAATAAGGCAAGCTTTTCCCAGTCCACGTGTCATAGAGGTAAACAACAAATGGTCCCACAACCGAAGCCTTTAAAAACTCTTATATAGAGCCCCCTATAAGCGCCAAAAACGCACACACATACTCCACCCTCAAACCCCAAACACCACACCCTACCACCACTCTCTCCCTCTAAAAAACCCCCTCACTCTCTCTCTAATTTCTTACTTTCGAAAATTTCGCCGATCAGATACAGATCATCACCGGTAAGAATTCCTCTAAACCGATGGGCCAACTCGTATCGATTTCATCTTTCTTCGTGACGTTGAATATATCTTTTGCTTTAATTTTGAATTTTTTTTTAAACAAGTAAATTGGTTGTGTTGGGTTGGGTTGGGTTTGTGATTAATGACGGAGATTACGTGTTGCGATCAGTTTCCTTATGGTGCAGAGTCAGTTGTACTCTTTGGATTGTTGCAAGTTGCAACTTTTGTATTTGTTGTTTGTTCATTAAGGCTGGCCTTCCCTTATTTGAGTTCTCATAATAACAAAGAGGATTTTATGGGTGTCTGTTTTCTCCATTTTCTGGGTTTCACTATTCTTGAGAGCCGTGTGATAGAATCTAGGGTTTATAACGCCCAACAGCAGGCGATAAGAGACTGTTGTGTGTTATGCATACCGGGTGATTTTAGCTCTGCTACGTCTCTGGGGCTTCTTTTCTTTTCTTTTTCTTTTTTGTGTGTGTGTGTGTCATTTGGGCCTTTGGTGATATGCTAGAACTTCGTTATTTGTATTTGTCTTTGTCTCACGTTATATGTAGTCTGCTGCACTAAGTAGTTAACCTTTAGTTTCCTCCATTGGCATATCAGAAACGTACTTTGCGGTGTTGAATAGCGATCAATCCAAAAAAATAAAATATGTGAAGGGAAAATTAATTCAGTCCCGACCAATGAAGATGGCTCAAGAATTTTGGCAGTCTTTATTCTCTGGTTTCTCTTAAGTATTTTATGCATTGTGTCCCCATTTTGCGGCCTTTCGACTGTGAATTTTGATGTAATTTCATTTTCTGTGTATTCGCAGCCCATTCATCTTGTTTTATTGCTGTGCCAATCTGGTGATAGTGTGATTGTTCTTATCCTTATTAGCAGTGGCGAATCTATATGGTTAAAAATTATTATAGTTAAACTTGCTTGCCTTGAGTATTTTGTGATAGTATCACCTATTGGTCTTCCAACTATGATGTAATTGCTTTACTTTGATTTTGTTGAATCTGTTTCATTAGTTTTATTATTGAGCAAATTGGAAGCAAATGTGTTACCCTTCTACAATGGAAGTAAGTTGGCTCTTTTAAATTGCTCACATCAAAATACTCTAGGTTCTTTGACACCAAAGTGGACTTCTCCCCCATCCCCAATAGAAAAAATGTTCAATCGGCTAATCTCGAGAATTGTTTAGAAGATCTTTTTTTCTATGTGCATGGGTGGGTGTATAATTCAATCTAGGGGATCATCCAAACCCGTTAGCTTTGGCTCGGACCCTGCATATATTCTTAATAATATACAAGATATGTACACATAATTGATTCGTCACTCCTTCATCTTATTGAGGACATGACTCTCGATAGGAAGACATGGAGAACGAGTATTAGGGTTGTAGGTTGACATATAGTTGCGAGTCTCTCCTAGGCTTGTCAGTAAAACTAGTCCTATTATTGTATTTGCTTATTTCCGGTTCGTTATTTGTACATATTGTGTTATTCTCTTCCTTTACCCTATTATCTTGTTGTTGCTACTGTTTGTTGTTTTAGTTCACTGTTCCTTGAGCCGAGGGTCTACCTGAAACAAACTCTCTATCTTCATAAGGTAGGTCTATCTTCATAAGGTAGGGGTAAGGTCTGCGTACACACTACCCTTCCAAGACTCCACTTGTGGGATTACACTAGGTTTGTTGTTGCACAAATAATTGATTCGAACCCAATAAAAAAAATGAGTTGTGGTAGAATCCCGAAATCAAACTCATAAGGTTCAAATCCTGAATTCGCTTCTATCTATGTGCAATTATAGTAGTAGCTTTGTTCAGGAAGAATTGGAGGAGCATTTAAGTATAATCACTTTATGCTTTTCTTTCTCTTTGTGATGTCGTTATGTGAATGAGAGTAGTCAACCTTACCTTTTGATTTAATTGATCAGATCAAGCTATTCAATGGGATGTGACAAACCAGAGAACTTGCCAGACCCTACTTCATTTCATGCTTTTGATGACCTTTCCCTCAGCATCAGACAAAGTGGAGCTGTTGATTATAACGGTGTTGTCCAAGGTGGGTTCAGTTCAGGGGCTAATGTCACATCCTTCCCTTTTGTATCTCCGCCAGCGGCCCGTCCTCTTCCAGGAAATGTTAATGAGATGAACAACTTTCAGATGGCCAATTTGAAGAATCTCTACAGCTATCATCACCAGCTTGAACCAAATTTGGCTAATGTTAGAAATATTGCACCCAGCTTTCCCCCTCCATCAGGAATGCCACATTCCATGGGAAATGCAGCAGAGATATACCATTCAAATATGAGTAACAACATGCTGACCTCAGATAGTTTCTTGAATGAAGCTGTCTTGTCCAAGGGAATTCAGAATCCAGGG
Organism: Nicotiana knightiana; assembly: GCA_005239525.1. Taxonomy (NCBI): domain Eukaryota; kingdom Viridiplantae; phylum Streptophyta; class Magnoliopsida; order Solanales; family Solanaceae; genus Nicotiana; species Nicotiana knightiana. The sequence goes on along the minus strand of ML380474.1, from coordinate 68,419 downwards.
GTCAGCATGAATTTTATGCCTATGCAAAGCAATGCAGCTGGATGTTTTGGAAAGGCTGGGAAAGCCACAGGTATTAATCAAAATAGCTCGCAGGCAAGTGGAACTCCTTTTGACATAGGGTATAGCATGCAGAATACTAAAAGTATTAGTGGAATAGGAATTCATAATGATGTCAAGGTCAATCCTGTTCCTTTTTCTTCCCCAGAAAACATTGATGGTAGTTTTCTGACCCTTGGAATAGGAAGTAACATAGATAATAGATCAAAGTTTAAATTCAGTGCCAAAGAGGTCAGCAGCAGACTGGAGGAAGCTGTCTTGTCACAAAATAACAACTCTCATGTCCAACAAATGAAAAGAAGTATCTCAACTTTCACTCATGCTGTTCCTGGTGGTATTCCAAATTTCAATCGTGATAGTGGTGGTTTGCCCAATTCAGCCAGGAAATTCGGTGTTTCAACCTGCTCTTCAAACAATGATGAAATTGTGCTTGCTCCAGGCTCTAGAATAAGTGCACCTCCATGTGTTAACTTAACCCCCGACACGCGACTTAATTCTTCTAACAGCACAAACTTAGGTGCTGTTGGTAAAGCTGATCTAAGACTTGCTGAACCTGTTCCCTTCAAGTGCGTTCAAGGTGGTTTGCCTCCTCTTTCATTGCCATTTAGCAGCAATTCAACATTACCCCCTCATCTTGGATATGCTAAAACGGTGGCAGCTCCTGAATCTGCTCAACCTGTTTGGGTAGCAGCTCCTTTATCTGCTCAACCGGGTTTGGTAACAGCTCAACCAACTATTAAGCAGCAGAGTAACTGTCACCCAAACATTTCCAGGAACCAATCTTTCATGGAATCTCTTATTCTCGGTCATGGTGGCAGCGGAGTGAGGCAAGACCATTTAGGTGCGTTTATAAATTTCTATTTCTGTTTCCTGAATTTACCGGTAATCAAGTTATCCATTTCGTACTTTACCACTATAGCTTATGCTGACAGTTGATTATGATTGGATTTCTTGATCCTATTTTCCTTAGTAGAAATCTATCATTATGGTAGACCATAACCTCTTCTTTTCAAGGATAAGGTAACCCGGTGCACAAGGCATCCTGCGTTCATGCAAGATACCGGGAAGGGCCTCATCCAAAGGGGTGTAACCTTAATGTAAGCATTCATGGTTGCTTCCACGGCTCGAATCCGCAACCTATAGGTCACATGGAGATAACTTTACCGTTGATCCAAGACTCCCCTTCTCTTCTTTTCCAGGATGATTATTTTATTTTGAGGCAAGAGATTTTAGTGTATGTGCATGACAACTGAAATAGTTGTTTATCAAAAACAAGAAGCGATTGTTTTTGCTTGCTGTGTCAGAATTCCTAAAATATTCATGGGTCTACTGGCTCAATTTGTTTCTTTTGTTGCGATATATGTTCTAAGTTGGCAGCTTCCAGGATAATCCTAGGATATGTTTTTGCACCCTCAACTAACTCTCAACCAAACAAACATGACTATGGACAGTCCATTTACCTCATTTTAAGAAAATTTTGCATATGATATTTACTTGACTGATACATTGTCAATCATCGATTTAATGAGAAGTGTTATCTCTCTTTTTTTAAATACTCTTCGCATGGTATCAACTCCTCTACAAGATTCTAGAGATTTATGTAATTCTTTTTCCCGGTAAATGGTGTTATTATGCCAAGTGTTTCTAAAAGCAAAAAATGCAAAAGGTGACAAAGGCTCTGGGTTTGAAGCAAAAATCGTGAAGTGAAGAACACAATTTATAGATAAATCAAAAAAATACAAAACATATACGAATTAAGTACTATAATAAATAATAATCATATTGTATTTTAAATAAATATATCAGCATCCCACATAATACTATTCTATATTAATTCAACTCCTTTTCTGATAAGGATATATTAATCCATTTCCTTCAAATTTTAGTTTGATCACTTCTTGCTGGAATCAATCTATGTATCATTGTTTGAAGTGCATACTTCTTTAAAGCGCAAGGCTTCGCTCATGAAGCAAAAAACACGAAGTGGTAAGGTCTATGGGCTTGAAGTGAAAATCGTGAAGAGAAGCGTACAATTTAGTAAAAGGCATATGTCCTCACAGCTACACGCAAACCTTTTTTTAGTTTCTCTCATGTATTAATATTTGCTAATGACATAATGTTGATTGATGAGACACGAGGTGGCGTCAACGAGAGGCTGGAGGTTTGGAGACCGGCCATTGAGTCTAAGGATTTCATGATGAGCAGGACTAAGGCGGAGTACCTAGAGTGCAAGTTCAACGTCGAGCTGACAGAAGCGGGATTGGACGTGAGGCTTGAATCACAGGTCATCCCTAAGAGGGGCAGTTTCAAGTACCGTGGGTCGGTTATCCAGGGGATCTAGAGATCGACGGGGATGTCACACACTGCATAGGGGTGGGTGGATGAAGTGGAGGTTAGCGTCTGGAGTCTTGTGTGACAATAAAGTACCACCGATACTCAAACCCTTAGGGGTTGGCCTGGTGGCAATTGACTTGAGCCTTGGGGTTTGCTCCCTTTCAAGGTTTCAAGTTCGAAACCCACTGGGTGCAAACAATTTCCGAGGGCCATCGGACTGGGTAAAACCTGATTTAACCGTAGTGCACTTGCGGAAAACTCCTTGCTGAGGGCCTGTGCACCCTTGGGATTAGTCGGGGCTCTAAGAGACTCGGACACCCAGGGCTATCACAAAAAAAAAAAAAAGTACCACCGATACTCAAAGGTAAATTTATAGAGCGGTGGTTAGACTGATCATGTTGTTGGGGATAAATGTTGGCCAGTTAAAAACTCACATATCCAGAAGATGAAAGTAGCCTAAATGAAGATGTTGAGGTGGATGTGTGGGCACACTAAGATGGATAAGATTAGGAATGAAGATTTTCGGGAGAAGGTGGGCGTGGCCCCCATGGACGACAAGCTGCGGGGCTCGGATGGTTCGGGACGTTCATAGGAGGAGCCAAATGCATCGGTGGGAAGGTGTAAGCGGCTGGCTTTGGTGGAGAGGCAGCCTAAGAAGTATTGGGGATAGGTGATTAGGCAGGACATGGCGCGACTTCAGATTACCGAGGACATGACCCTAGACAGGAAGTTGTGGAGGTCGAGCATTAAGATTGTAGGTTAAGAGGTGGTTGTGCATATTTCTACGGCGCACCAGAGTGTCTGTTAGGACTTAGTCTTAGACTGTTAGTAGTTTATGTTGAGTCCACACTACTCTTTCGTTTGTCTTAGTGTCGGGCTTTATCTACTGGTTATTGTTTTGCTTTTCATCTATTTTCTGATTTGGTGGTGCTCTTATTTTTTTCTATGGTTTCTATTGATGATAATTTTCATCTTGTATTCGTCTTCCTGAGCCAAGGGTCTTACGGAAACAGCCTCTACCCCTCGGGGCAGGGGTAAAGTCTGCGTACACAATACCCTCCCCAGACCCACTCGTGGGATTTCACTGGCTCGTTGTTGTTGTCGTCGTCGTCGTTGTCTCATATGTTAGTATTCTTGTCCTTATGGATTCTACGAATTGCCTAGTAGTCTAAATGCAATCTTATTGACTTACTGTGGTACGCAACATTGTTATGACCAAATTTTTTCAGGTCAGCAATCTTTTGTTAATGTTCCGCATCCTTGGGGTGATAACCTATTTCCGGAAAGAATGGGAGCTCAATTTGCGGGATGGAGTGGCATCCAACCTGCCTCTGGCAATCAATTTCCTAAGAGGCTAGGTGTCCAGCTTAATGATGGGGTTATTTCTCAAGCTACTCGGGAAGGTGTTCTTCCCGGGATGGGAGGCATCCAGCAAATTAGAAAGGGTAAATCATGTCGAACTATTGTGGCATGCACTTGTACTTATATGTTAAAAAAAGAATACCATATCTTCTTTAAGAATTAGTTTATCAGATAAAAAAAGAAGCCAAAAATATATTAAGCTTCCATGAAAATTTTGGTTAGGCACTGCTGGGAAAAAATAATGTGGCAGATGATAATCAGAGTGAGGATGATGATTATGTCCATCAGTCATAGTGGTTGAACTTCATTTATAGCTATTTGGACTTGCTGAAATACTGAGGCAGATTAGGCTGTGTTAGATGGATATTTAATATGATTTGACGTACCCATGTTGAACAGGTGTGTGTATTGTGTGGATTCTTCAGAATACACTAAAACCAGAAAAAAAAATGCACCTTTTGCAAATACTTACACTGTGCCATTTTAGATACATACTCATAAGCGAATCCATTGAACTTTGAGATCAGAACATTGTGCAGCTGAGTTTGCATTTTACCTTTTGTCAAATGCTTTTCTCATTTTTTTTTCCGATGGCAATAATTTTGTAGGTAACTCATATCAGTCTCGAGATCATGGACCTACCATGCACCCCACTGGACTTCTTCACCCCCCTTTGGCTATGGGTATCTGCTAACTTTGTTCATATCAGATAAATGCTCCAGTTTGTTTTTCTATGAATTCAAAGTGATCTGACCTCTGCATAACATCTGAAGAGATTGTTCTGATGTCGTCTAGGTCAGCCTTATGGTGGTTCAGCGGCTAAGTATAATGTTACTGGACTACCCTATCATGCTGGTATGCCACAAACCCATCCTAAGGAACTCTCGTTGTTGGTTATTTCATTGACAATGTCTGTCATTTGCATCTTTGGTGGCATGCGCTTTATAGTGCCAAAACATGCTGATTCCTGATTTTTACTCTGTAACATTTGCTACACCCAGGTCAAGGCATTCCAATTTCAAAGGTTGATGCAACACCTCAGGCTTCGAATATTCATGGCCATGTTTCCCTTAAAAGAAGAGCAAATGGAGCCCCTCCAATTGCTCCTACGTGTCAGCGAAGGAGAACAATGGCTCAACATAGATATCAACAGCTGATAGCACAGAGGCAGAGCTCTAATGCTCCAGTTCCTGCCTCTTCTCCTTCTCTTCCTTTGCCCCATGTAAAGTGCCAAGGTATCTCAAGCTATCTCACATCTGTTTTCTGTATTTTTGAAGTGTAATTAATTTGTTAGACTTTGATCTTCAAGATACTGTTTCTTGTGCTTTCCATTATAATGTGGTTTGTGTTGTAACTCTCGGAAACGATGTGCAATTTGTTTCTTCACCACGGAAATGTACACGACCTACATTGTTCGTTAGCATTTCCACGAGTTCATCCTGGAGGACGTCAGTGTTTTCTTCTCCGGATCTGCGTTGATCAGTCATCTAGCTGTATAATATATGTTGATGTGCTGCAACTCTGTTGTGTTTCTATTTCTTGTGACATCTATATCGCGGTAAATTACTTTGACACCATAGATGTGACTATAGGCGTCAGCTACATGGCCAGCCATGTGCAGGTATACAGGTACAGATCTAGAAGTTGGATTTGTCATCATCACCTAAATTTCAAGATTAGGAGCTGGGGTAGGCTAATAATTGTATAGTTTGATATACGAGTGTATTTTAGTAGTTAAATAGAGAAGTCACTAAACCAAGACATATTGTTGAATATATTCTTAATAAATACTCCATCCTTTTCAAATTATGTTAACCTATTCTTTTTAGTCAGTTTCAAAAAGAATGAACTCTTTTCTAATATAGAAACTTTTAATTTTGGATTCAAATATTACTCTTAATGAGAAGCTTTCACAGCCACACAAATGATACGTCATGTTGTACATTATAAGTATCAAAAGATTTATAACCTCAGAAATGTTTTGGCATGTTTACAACCACAAGTTTCAAAAGTTTCTCTTTTTCTTATCCCGGTCTAATAGGTCCACATAAATTAAAATGGTGGGAATATCTAATATATTATCCTGTAAGTGTATCTTATTAGATGATAGTTTCCTAGTACTCTATGCGAATACACACACACACACGGCGGCGACAAAAAACAACGAGCCTATGTTTCTCCATCGTAGTTGTGGGCAATACACCCTATGTGAATTGAGCAAACCTGATGTGTATTCCACACCCACTGGCGGAGGCACCCTTGTCCAAGGGGTGTCGCCGGAAATTTTTAGGTAAAAATGTTATATATGTTTATATACTATATGTTGAATCTCCTTCTTCTTCGTGTATTTACTTATTTCTATTTTGACTTCCCTTAGTGAAAATCCTGGCTCCGCTACTGTCCACACCCATGTCATCTATATGGGTGTTGCTCTTTGGTGTATAATAGTCATGGTGTTGTTCTTTGGTGTGTAGTAGTAAATCAATTACATGTGCTATATGGGTGTAGCTCTTTGGTGTATAATGTGCTGAGTATGTAATGTACTCCACCGTCTATTTCTATGGTTTATCAATCAGGCTGTGTGTATGGCTGTCCACAATGCCTTGTTTCTACTACAAACATTCTATTCGAGGTTCTTCTACAAACTTACAGAGCAGCTGTTTTTGTTTTTGAACTGTAACTTTGTAGGAGAACCTTGAATGGAATGTTTGTAGTAGAAACAAGGCATTGTGGACAGCCATACACACAGCTGCTTACATTCATTGTACCCGTTTTACTGCTTAATGTTACTGTTGAAACAACATTGTAATTTTGGAAAATTTTATCAGATTCTGAAGAATCAGCTCAACAACCCATTGGAGAAAAGTGTCTGTTGTGCAAGAGGGATGTGGCATTCAACCCCGAAGGCCCTGTGTCTCGGCCCGCTGTTCCACCAGCTGTTGCTGTTCTTCCCTGTGGACATGTATTTCATGACCATTGTCTGCAGATTATCACGCCAGAAGACCAGTCAAAAAATCCTCCTTGCATTCCTTGCGCTTTAGGTGAAACATGATATGATCTGTTTCCTCAAATTATTTTGGGACGGGAGTTTTTGTAATCTGACATTGCAAAAGACAATGAAAGGGCTCCCAACTTTTTGTAAAGGGTGTGAACAGGATTAGGGTATAGTTCGTGGAACTGTACATATAGGAGGTGGTGACAATAGAGCCCCATGGGTAGAGATTATCCCCATTATGTAAAGTTACATAGAACCTCAGCTTTTGACCCCTGTGAATGACAGAACTATTAAACTGGAACATCCAAGTTACAGCTGTTTTGTTGGGCCGAGTGTCTATCGAAAACCGTCTATCTACCTTTAGCAGGTAGGTGTACCTTTAGCAGGTAGGTGTAAGGCATGCATACACCCTCCCCTCCCCAGATTTCATTTGTGGGATTATACTGGGGTTTTTTGTTGTTGTATCCAAGTTACAGCTGATCTCCTCAACAATGACTTCTAATCTATTCATTAGGAGTACGATTCATAAGATTTCTACTCCTGTGGATTCTGGTGGATAACTAACCGCAGTCAGTGACGAGGATCGGTTCTACAATGAGCAGGTATTTGAACCATTGTCTCTGTTGCTACCCATACATTTAAGTGGGAACTCATATGTTCTTAGGATCAGGTTATAGTCCTTTGTTTCTACGTTGGACTTCGTATTTTTAATTCTTCAACACCTTCCATCCCTCCCGAAAGTAATATTAAAACCATAATAATTCAAAGTAACTTGTCAAAGGGACACCAGAAACTGGTGGGAAATTTGACATGTTGCCTTGCGCAGGTATAAAGAATAAGGCATTGACCTTAGTAGTTCCTTTTTTATAGCTTTACTCGCATATAAATCTCTTGTAGAACCTTGACTTGAAAATGTAGGACCTATAGCAACGCAGACATAATTAGAACTTGTAACATAGGTTTTTCTTTCTTTAGCATATTTATAAAACAGCAACTTGTTAATTTGGAAACATAATTCAAATAATAATAAAAAGAATAAGCTGGCTCAAATGCTCCATGTTTTACCAGAGAAATGTTAATCCCCTTTTTACACGATGTAACGAAGGAAATGAAGGGTTAATCCTAGTTAAGCTTAATAACAGTTAGATCTATGAAACCGATGATGAATGGTATGAATCTAACCGCTGCAATAATAAATGCAAGACAAAGATATGAATGATATTGGTAATGAATACACAAAGTGAGTATGTAAATTAAATGCATGCAATGGCAATAAATGTAATAATGAAGGATATCTCGCCGGAATATTAAATTGCTAGAGTCCATCAACTCTTTGTCAGCAGTGTAGATGATAGAAAATGTCGGTGGAATACAAGATTCTTGGATCTTGTATATGAAAAGGTATCTTCAAACTCGAAAATCAATAGAAAAGACAAATTTTGTATATTCTTCAATAGTCAATGTCACAAAGAGTTCTTCCAAAAGGTTTTTCATCCCCTTTTTTCTCTTTTTCTTTTCCTATATATAGGGAACATTCTTTTGAAACCCTAGACAAGTACAAATGAGAATATGCTTACGAATATTCTCTCTTCTAGACCTAAACCTAAACCTATTTTGGCGCTATCGTTCGTTCCTCTATTCGACCAAATGTTGACCCCTCTTGAAAGGGGTTCTTCACTGCTAAACATTGGTCGTCTTAGACTTCGACCTCGATCAACGAAGCCATTGTATTCGATCCAAATTTTGACCAATACAGTTAGTCCCTCCGCTTATTAAGGTCGTGGCCTCCCCGTCCTTGATGAGCAGATTACGTCGTGCCCGTTATGAAAGAAATTTGGACGCGACGGTTGGCTTGAACGAAACCAGGTTACTAATTTCCGACAAGGCTGCAATTGGCGTAGGTGACGTCAGGTGCGATCACTGTCACACGCGTCATCATTACACATCTTCTCGATGCAGGTCTGCACTGTTGGTGCTTCAATTCTGGTGCCATTGACGGCTTTTGGCCTCGATTTTGATGCCACTTAGCCCTATAAATAGGGAAGGGGTTTCTCATTTGAAATTTTTACTGCTTCTCTCTTCTTTGGCACCCATTCTTGCTGTGTGTTCCTTCTCCGTTCTTGGTGATCTTTTCACTTCCAATTTCCAGTTCTTCTCTCAATCGCTAACCCCATTCTCTCATCCTGTTACTCATATATTATATTGACGTCATGTCGACTCCTCCTCTTAGTCATGATGATGTTTCCGATGCCACCCCTTTATCGGTGGCCATTCTCCCTACTGACGAGGAAGCTTCGATTGAAGGAGATGACAGTTTTCCCACCGTTGAGGAGGTGGTGCCTAAAAACCCTATGATTCGGAACAATTTTCCTAAAGGACCAGCTCCTGCTCCTGAGCCCGAGCTTTCTGAGTCGGGGCAGGCCGAATTGGCTGGTATGAGGGATAAATACTACATCCCTCCTCATGTCGAGATCGGCTACACTCTCCCTCTTCCTCAGTTAGCTGAAGAATTTTTCTGCTTCTATGAAGTTTGCCCGACGCAGCTTTCTCCTTACCTATACAAGGTCTTCCTGATGTTGGCTAAATACGCGGAACTGGCCGGTTGCGAGGTCGACCTTCGCCACTTATTGCACCTGTTCTCGCGTACGTTCTTCAGAGGTACTCTGATACACTTGTGGAATCGTGGGACGAAAGGATTAGTGGCCGGAATGGACGATAAGGCGAGTTGACTGTTCTGGCGCAAGTACTTCTTCGTCAGAACTGGGCATTTGGTAACAGACCTGACTGGGTTTCCTGAGAGGTGGAATTATAGTCATAAGTACCTTCTCGTACCCTCCACCACTCACTCTTTTTTATTTTCTTTTCTTTTCGGGCCCTGATACGCTCGCCGTCTTGTTTTCAGCTGTGAAGCGTTCTCCTTCCCTTGTCTTGGACATGGAGGGTTAGGTGGCTCGCGTGTTGCCTCATGTTGTGGGGATTCGTGATTGGGCTTCTTTTCATAGGCGCTATGGACCTAAGATCCCGTTTCGTAAGTATTCTTATTCCCTTGTTCGGCTTCATCCCTTACGTTTTCCGACTTAATTCCTCGTGGCTGCCAGGCCGGCGGGTTTCTAAGAAGGCGAAGACACATGCTCTTGCTTTTCGCCAGAAGGTGACCTCGGTTGCGATGGAGTTCGCTTTAGTCGAGTCTGTGCGAGATCACACTCAGACTCCACAGTTAGGGGAACCCGCCTCTTCGGACGTCGTTATCCCCGACGAGGCCCCACTTCAACAGGTTCTCCTTTTTACCGACGAGCCATCTCATGGAGAAGAACCGTCGCCGAGGAAGAGGCGGAGGGTGGAAACGGGGAAGGCCGTGGTTGTGGAAGAGACGGGGAAAACCATGGCTCTCGAGGCGGAGCCGAAGTCATTTTCGGTCGTAGAGGTGGCTGCTATGTCAGAATCTGTTTTGAAAGAGAGACCTCCCAGGTCGAGGGGATAGGAAGTGACGAAGAGTTTGTGCGGGTTATGGAGGGTAGCTCTTCGTCGACGGTGATAAAATATGGTGATGTCCACGCTGGGGACGTCGATTCTGGTTTTGACATCGAACCCGAAGAAGTACGGGCTTTTACGGAGAGGACGACTCATGTGGAGATAAGGACGGAGGGTCCCAATCGCCACATAGTCATCCCCGTAGATTTCAGCCTTTTGGTCGACACCGAGCGCGTGGCGCCGTCATTTGCCCTTTTGTGCGCTGATGCAGAGAACAGAACGCTGCAGACATTGAAAGATGCCGACCTCTCCCTTGGCATATCGGGAATGGCCCTAGGGGTGAGTATTTTCTTCTAACATTTTGCATGTTTCGCTAGTATCGCTTTTACCTTGGCTAATCTTGTTTCTTTTTGCTTGCTAGACTCTCATCCTCGACATTGAGCGTGACCGGCGGGAGGAGGAGAGGGTTGCTCATTATATGAGGATGGAGTCCAAGTACAGAGAGTACCGCTCTAAGTATCGGAAGGTGGTCAGGAGCGTTGGTGAAGACGACCAGTTCCGGGAGCTGCTTGATGAGATTGGGAGGAAGGATGAAGAGCTGAAAGAGAAGGACGAGCAGATTATGAATGCTATTAGCCGGTGCAGTGAGTTGGAGGAGGCATTGAAGTCTAAGGAGGACGAGCTTGAATTGGGCAAGGGGATAATGGCCGAGAACTCAGATCTCCAGGCGCGGGTGGCGTCCTAGAAGGTTGAGCTCGAACAGAGCAAGGCGAGGGATGCCGATCTGAGGGCCGAGTTGAGTGCCAAAGTCGGGGAGTTGATACTGGCTGAGAGGACCAGGACGACCTCGGTAGTGGAGGCGGCCGCTCTAGCGGGAACCTTGCGCGTCTGCAAGTCTGAGCGAGCTAGTGAGGTGGAGACTTCAGCGCTTAAGGAGGCAAGGTTGGAGGAACAAGTTGGGAGTTTAGAGGCAGAGCTGGCGGGATTAAATGAGCAGATCGTGCTGAGGGCTGAGAAGGAACAGCTGGCCCGGCCGTCTACTTCTCAAGCTTCTGCCGAATTGAGTGTGTCGGGGGAGTTATATGAGATGTGGGTTCATGCTGAGGCTCAGCTAGATGTGTACAAGTCTTTGAGGGTTGCTGGGAAGGTTTCCGAGGAGGAGCTTACCAATGTTCGTGTTAAGGCACGGGCAGCCCGTGAAGCTTGTGGCTATGCGCCTGATTCGCCTGGAGGGGACGATGATGATGATGTCGTGTATGGGCTTGCCTCTGATCCTTGGTATGACGACGAATATGCTGAAGGGGATGATGCGGCGTAAGGCCTTGTACTTGATTTTAGGTTGTTTTGTTATTTTTGTGAAGGCGCACTCGAGCCCATTGTAAAAGAAAACGAGTCGTGTAACCCAATCAATTTATAATTGATTGGTTACCTTTTTGTTGTATGTTTTGCTTTCTTGTTACTTGTCTTATTTCATTGTGATGTTGTTCCCGGGAGGCTAATCGTAGACTGACTTGCGGTCAATCTTTGGTAAGGCGCATGATAGTTCGAGATGGATCGAATGTAAGTGATTCAAGCGAGGTCGAATGTAGGTGATTCGAGCGAGGTCGAATGTAGGTGATTCGAGCGAGGTCGAATGTAGGTGATTCGAGCGAGGTCGAATGTAGGTAATTCAAGCGATGTCGAATGTAAGTGATTCGAGCAAGGTCGAATGTAAATGTAGGATGTAGGATGTAGTGCGATTTGGAGTTGTGCGAAAAATGTTGTGTGTTGCTTTGCTTATTCATTTCATTGGAGAATTTTACATTGGTCAATACATATATTTGAGAAGTTCTCCATCTATCTAGTCCCTTCATCGGTCTGCCTGGAGTGGCGGACAGGCAGAGCGATGAATAACAAACTTGAACTTCGAGGCGCCCCCTTTGTCGCCTCATTAAAAACCTCCTCGGCAAAAACCCAACGCGTAAAAATTCGAGTGAGGGAAAAAGAGTACGACTTAGAGGACGTATGTTTTCAGAAGTTGAAGTATTTGAGGTGGGCGACGTTCCAATTGTTTGGTAGCAGCTTTCCTTCCATTGTCTCTAGTTGAAATGACCCTTTGTTAACTGCTGCTATGATTTTGTATGGTCCGTCCCAGTTGGTTCTTAACTTTCCCTCTTTTGGGTCTTTTCTTTCATGTGTTTTGGCCTTGAGCACGTAGTCCCTGACTTTGAGTGGTCTGATTTTGGCTTTTTTTTTGTAGTACCGTTCTGCTTGCTGTTTTTGGGCGACCATTCTTATGTATGCCATATCTCTTCGCCCTTCTACCTCGTCGAGGTCTTGTTTCCTGTTCTCATCGTTGCTTGGTCTACTTTCATTGGAGTATCTGAGGCTCGGTTCACCGACCTCGACCGGTATGACTGCATCGGTGCCGTATACCAATAAGTATGGAGTTTCTCCTGTGCTTGTCTTTGGCGTAGTGCGGTACGCCCATAGCAACTCTGGTAGGAGTTCTGACCACAGTCCCTTGGCGTCTTCGAGTTTCTTTTCATGATGTTTAATATTGTTTTGTTGGAGGATTCGGCCTGACAATTTCCTGCGGGATGGTATGGCGTAGAGAGTATTTGCTTGATGCGCCACTTCTCGAAAAACTCAGCTGTATTTTTCCCGGTGAATTGTGGTCCGTTATCACAGCTGATTTCCTTGGGGATGCCGAAATGGCATATGATGTTCCTCCATATGAATGTGATGACCTCCTTCTCGCGTATTTGGGCGAAAGCACCTGCTTCTACCAATTTGGAAAAGTAGTCAGTTAAAACTAAAAGGAAACGTACATTACCTCGACCTGCTGGAGTGGTCCTACGATGTCCATTCCCTATTTGATGAATGGCCAGGGCGACGTGACTGAGTGGAGGTTCTCGCCCGCTTGGTGTATCATAGGGGCGTACTTTTGGCATTGTTCGCATTTTTTTACGAAATCAGCGACTTCTTTTTTCATGGTTGGCTAATAATAGCCAGCTCGTATGAGGCACCTGACGAGGGCTCGATTATCGGTATGGGCACCGTAATGGACCTCTTGTACTTCCTCGAGTACTCGTCTTGTTTGGTTTGGTCCCAAACATTTCGCCATGGGGCCGCCTAATCTTTTGTATAAGTCTTTGTCGATGATGTTGTACCTAGCTGCCTACATTCGAAGCTTTCTGGCTTCTTTTCTGGTGAAAGTGTTCCCTCCTGCAAGTATGTTATAATACGGTTGCTCCAGTCCCAAGTTAAGTTTACGGAGTGTACCTCAAGTTGATCTATCGACGAGTGGAGTAACGTGATGATGCTCCCCTTTCCGTTTATGCTTTTTGTTGCTGCTGCCAGTTTGGCGTTTTTAGCTCAGGGTATTTGATCGAATTGACATTCTTCGAATTCTGGCAGCAATTTATGGATTTCCGTTTTGTAATTTTGTAGCCTTGGCTCTTTGATCTGGTAAGTCCCTGTGACTTGGTTGACGATGAGTTGTGAGTCACGTCGAAGGACGACCCGTCGTGCTCCATATTTGACAGCTAGTTTCAATCATTTATTTTCGCGGACCAATAATGCACTTACCGCTACTTCTGACACATCTAAACACACCAAGAGGCGTTCTCCGGGTTCAGCTTTGGCGAGCAGTGGGGGCAAGGTCAGATATGCCTTTAGCTCCCTTAAGGCTTCTACGCATTCCGAGTTCCATGGGAGTCTGTTGTCTTTTTTGAGGATGTTGAAAAATTTTTGGCATCTGTCGGAGGATCGCGAGATGAATCTCGATAGGGCGGCTATACTGCCGGTCAGTTTTTATACCTATTTCTTGATGGTCAGTAGTTCAGGTATTCCTTCAATAGCTTTGATCTGGTTAGGGTTGACTTCTATTCCTCTTTGTGGCACTAGGAAATCGAGGAAGTTGCCCGAGGTTACATCGAAGGCGCACTTCTCGGGGTTTAGCTTCATGTCATAGTGCCGCAATATACCGAAGGCTTCTTTCAGGTGATCGATATGATCTTCTTTCCTTTTGGATTTGACCAACATGTCATTTATGTATACTTCCATTGTTTTGCCAAGCTGTTCTTTGAACATCTTAGTGACCAGTCTCTGATAGGTTGCTCCCGCGTTCTTTAGCCCAAATGGCATGACTCTATAGCAATATGTCCCTTGGTGAGTTATGAAAGTGGTATTTTCCTGGTCTTCCTCCTCCATGAGGATTTGGTTATACCCTGAATAAGCGTCCATGAATCTTAACAGTTCGTGTCCCGCCGTTGCATCGATGATCTGGTCGATGTGCGACAGCGGAAAGGAGTCTTTTGGGCATGCTTTGTTTAGGTCTATGAAGTCTACGCACATGCGCCACTTCCCGTTTTTCTTCTTCATCATGACCACATTGACGACCCATTGGTGGTATTTGGATTCTCTGATGGAGCCATTGGCGAGTAGTTTTTCTACCTCCTCGCGGACTGCTTCGTTGATTGCGACATTGAATTTTCTTCTCAGTTGCCGTACTGGAGGATAGAGTAGATCTACATTCAATTTGTGCGTTGCGATGTCCTTTGAGATACCTGGCATATCTGCATGGGAGAAAGCGAATAAGTCTGCATTGTTAGTTAGAAATTTATGAAATTTATTGGTTCGAGAGTTTGTGGCTGATGTAAGCCTTTTTGCTGATGTCATTTTTATTTATTTGAACGGGGTCTAGGTCTTCTAATGTTGACCCCACGGCCTCTACAATGTCGGGGTCCTTGATGAGGTCGTTTTGCTTGTCGGATTTGGTCCCCGACTTTGGTAATTGCTATGCTTCTGAGCTTGTTCCCTTCAACTGTTGAGTGTATGTGCAGTCTTGGGCGATGCGGTAGCATTCTTGGGCCGTGCGCTGCTCGCCTCGAATGCTGAATATCCCCAACATGTAGGGAAATTGATTACTTGGTACAAGTTGGATGGAATGGCCCTCATGGTGTGTATCCACGGCCGCCCTATGATGGCGTTGTAGGCTGTATCCTGGTTCATGATGTGGAACGCTGTCTCTAAGGTGACGCCCCCGGCCAAGACGGGCAACATTATTTCTCCTGAAGTTCTTTCAACTGCATTGTTAAACCCTGTCAGTGTTATGCAGCGTGGTACTATCTTATTCTCGAGTTTCATTTGGGCGAGAACTCGGGGGTGGATAATACATGCGCCGCACCTATCGTCGTCCATTATTCTTTTTACATCAGTATCTACAATTCGTAAGGTAATAACAAGGGCATCAAGGTGAGGGAAAGCCAAACCGTGGGTATCTGACTTATCGAAGATGATACTGTCTTCGAGGTCGTTGTACCGTTCGTATGTGATAGAACGCTTCAGTTTATGCGTTGTAGTGAAATTTACATAGTTGATTGCGGTTTCATCACCCCCTCCAATGATCATTTGGATGGTGCGGGCGGGGGATGGTGGCTTTGGGGGCCTTGATGTTGTTCTCGTCCTTGGCCGAAGTTGGCTCTCCCGTGGTCGCTCATCAATTCTTTTAAATGTCCTTGGTTGAGCATGTTCACCACTTCTTGTCACAAAGCTATGCAGTCTTTGGTCTTGTGACCTCGCTCCCGGTGGAACTCGCAAAGAGCATTCGACCTTCTGGTGTTCGGGTCGGACTTCATCTTCTGCGGCCACTTTACTTTTGGGCCGAGTTTTTTTCCGTGCGTACACTATCTATGAAGGGGAAACACAAAAATTGTGAGTAGATAAGAGTGAAGGCATACCTCTCTCGTTTCGTTGGGTTCCTGTGTTTTGCCTGGACAGCCCTTCCGCGTGGCGAGGAGATGGTGGGATAGTTGTTCTGACATAAGGTTGGTGTCTGTCCCTGTTGGGGCGTGGGCCTGATTGATCTCTTCGGGCATCATTGCGGCGATCTCGCCTCGACTCTGTTTGGACTGACGTTAGCCGTTGAATTGGGTCGTTGAGGTCATCCTCATCCACTCGAACCTCGGCGCAATAGGCGTTGTGGATTTCTTCCCGGGTGGTGGGAGGATACTTCATAAGTTTGCTTAGCCAGTTTTTGGTCGCTCTTGACCCCTTCCTGTTCAGTCCATTTTGGAAGGCCGCCACGACCATCCCTTCACATTTGGTAAGCTCATTCTGACCCTGTTGAATCGGGCAAGGAATTCCCTGAGTCCCTCGCCAGGCGACTGTCTAATGGGGAATATATCATTCACCCTGGCCTCGGCTTTCTTGGTTCCAGCGTGGGCGGTTATAAACTTGTCGGCCATTTCCTCAAACATTGTTATTGACCGTGCTGGTAACTGTGAGTACCACATCAAGGCTCCCCCTGTTAGGGTTTCGCCGAACTTCTTTAGCAATACTGATGGTATCTGTCCCTTTGAGAGATCGGTGCCTTTCACTACTGTGACGTAGTGAATTATGTGGTCTTCAGGGTCCGTCGTGCCGTCGTATAGTATCAAATACAACGATATTTTGAAGGTTTTGGGTATGGGGTGTGGGGTTGCTTCTTCGATGTATGGTTGTTCGACGAACCAGCCGACATCCCGTTTGGGCAGGAGTTTTGAGGCGCCGAGTATCTTGTCGACCCTTTTCTGGTGTTCCTTCATTTGTTCCCGTAGTGCCTTATTTTCATTTTCCATTTCTTCCATCTTCTTTAGTATGGCTGTGAGTGTATCATTGCCTGCATCAACAATGGTATTAGTGTTACCTGTTGGGCGGGGAGCTGGTTGCTCGTCAATGATTGCAACATCCGCTGGCGTAGCATTTTGAGTTGTTCCCTAAGTTGGCTTGTCCAGGAAGTTACTCAGTGTACTTGTCAGCCATGCTTCTAGTAGTTTCTTTCCTGCTGGTGGGGCTTCTTCAGTTGTTGACGTGGAAGCCTCCCTTTCTCGAGTGATTGTCACACTTCCGAGAGGGGGAGGTGAACCGCTCTGTCCTGGCGTGACACTTGGTGTCACATTTTCTTCTCCTCCACCACCAGCTTCGTTGATAGTGCTCATGAGGTTAGCGGTGGAATCTGCTATGGCTTTTAGCCTTTCTTCTCCTTTTCCTGCCATTGTTAGTTCGTGCGAAAAAAAAAAAGACGACTGTTGTACGTGTATTTTTTTTAGATCTAACAAAAACTATAGACTTTAACTAGAAAACCCCACAGACGGCGCCAAATTGTTTTGCAAGAAAAATGTTAATCCCCTTTTTACATGATGTAACGAAGGAATTGAAGGGTTAATCCTAGTTAAGCTTAATAACGGTTAGATCTATGAATCCGATGATGAATGGTATGAATCTAAGCGCTGCAATAATAAATGCAAGACAAGTATATGAATAATGATTGGTAGTGAATACACAAGTGAGTATGTGGATTAAATGCATGCAATGACAATAAATGTAATAATGAAGGATATCTCGCCCGAATATTAAATGGCTAGAGTCAATCAACTCTTTGTCAGCGGTGTAGATGATAGAAAATGTCGGTGAAATACAAGATTCTTGGATCTTGTATATGAAAAGGTATCTTCAAACTCGAGAATCAATAGAAAGGACAAGTTTTGTATATTCTTCAATAGTCAATGTTACAAAGAATTCTTCCAGAATGTTTTTCATTCCCTTTTTTCTCTTTTTCTTTTCCTATATATAGGGAACATTCTTTTGAAACTCTAGACAAGTACAAATGAGAGAATATCCTTACATAATATTCTCTCTTCTAGACCTAAACCTAAACCTGTTTTAGCGTTATCGTCCGTTCCTCTGTTCGACCAAATGTCGACCCCTGTTGAAAGAGGTTCGTTGCTGCTAAACATTGGCCGTCTTAGACTTCGATCTCGATCAACAAAGCTATTGTATTGGATCCAAATTTCGATCAATACACTCAATCCATTATTTTTGGGTTAAACGTTTTGCCCGAAGTGATGGAGAATACAGATAACCCAAAAAAATAATATCAGATAGTCACTTTATAAGGCTGTTATTAGAAATTAGTCAATACTTTCAGAATTTTAATTTAATAAAGTAAAAAAAATTAATTAAAAATTTTAGTATAAATAATTACTGATTAATAAGTACATACTAACTTCTAAAATTTCTAAAAACGGTTATCCGTGCACTTGCCCCAGCTACCCATATATCCTTTTTGTTATTAAATTCTTGGACACTGTTTGACCGCGAGTGTTTTTTTCATTTTTAGAGAAGAAAATCACAAAAACCCAGGTGCATTTTTCCCAACAAGAAAAATTAATACTACTAATTTAAGTTGGGGAAAAAAATACATAAAATAAGGGGTAGGGTCCAGCATGGATAGGAACACAAAACAAGTAAGACAAACATCACCGTTAAAAACAAAACAAAAAAAAAACAACAAAATCAGGACCGTCTATTGCCTTGATGGTTTCGTCACCGTCTATGCTTCTTTCTAACCATATCTTGTTTACTTGTCAAAAAAGGCCTCAATATTTGTTGTGTGAGATGAAATAACACTTCTTCCTCACATACAGCGACAACCAGACTAAGTTCAACTCCTACGCTATCGATTCTCTCTCTCTCATAGCTCATAGAACTGTAAAATTATAAGAAAATTAGACTCTTATTTTTGTTCATCTCTGTGTTTTTGGATGAGTTTTATTGAAAGTTGTTGAAAAGGGGGCTTATATATATATATGGGGGAAACGAAGCTGAAGATGGAAGGAATTTTGGAGGGATTTTCACCAGTTAATTCAACTCCTGTCTTCTGGAAGTCTAGGAAACGATCTGGTACTTCTCTCTGACCTTTATTTCTCCGTCAACTAGTAATTTTGATTAATTAAACTAATGAACATGTTGGTTGCAAGTATTTATATTCATTTATGGTGGAATTTGTAGAAAATTTGTGCTGGTTCTCTGTGAGTTGCATGCAGAACACTAGATCTCTCTCTGGAAATGCTAGGAAAATGCTTTCTTTGATATCTTCTCTATTAGGATTACTTCTTTGCTTTTTGAGTAATTTTCTGAGTATCTTTACATTGTCGTCTGGATTAGTTTTTCTTAAATCATTTTCTTTCCTCTCTTTTTCCGGGGAAAGTGGTAGTTTAGGACATTAGAGGTTGGGGTAGGGGTAGGTTTCATACAACATTAGCAAGATTTGGTGGCGCCTTTGCCGACACGTCATTTCTATGTTATAGCTATTTACAAAGCTTGATCTTTGAATATAAATCAAATTTTGAGAATTAGCTTATTGGAATTAATAATTTTGATTTTTATTGTTTTTGGTTGTCTTTGTCGTGATGAGTTGGCACTCGTTTCCTTATAAAATTCAGGGGTTTTAGGCCTCCATGGCTTTTTACAATCTTGAAATTAAGAAAATGTCTTTTTTAGATATCTTACGTCTAAAAGATAGTGTGTTAAAAAAGAGATCGGCTTCATAAAACTAAAAACAAATTTGTAATGGGCCACAAAATCATTTGACCCATAAATTCATTACATGTTTCTTCTGTGAATTTTCATTTTTCACCTTAGTATTTGCTAAGCAATTTCCCTGTATAAACTACGGCAAATTCCTCTAATCGTATTTTTATTCTTAAAAGACTTATCTTTTGCACACGGATCTATTCTAGACATAATGACTTGGTCCTGCATTGTTGACTTCTGTAAATTTTTGTTTTGTAAAGCATGTTGTTTTTCCCTTAGTGGACCCTTTTAATTATTTAGATATTCTTGGAGATGCCTTAAAAAATGACTTACCTAGCTTTAGACAGACATGAGAAGAATTCTCCAAATAAAAAATAAGAAAGTTGCATCTAAATTACTTGGATCTGTTTATGAAATGGCAACCTGATTTTCAAGAATGATTGTCAAATAGCAGTCTTATTTCTTCGCTCTTCGCTGATCAACTGGAGAAGATTAGTAGTAGATGAACTCTTGAGCTTTGAATGGAAATTTTCTAAAGGGGAGTAACATTTCTACAACATGCTATTTAAATAACGGGCTAGGCATTTCGGACTTTTGTTAAACTTTCGTATAGGGCTGTTGTTAAATCTTTAAAAATAATGGAAAGATAAGCAATGGAACAAGGGAAAGTATCAGATTAAAATGCTATAATACCTACATCTGATTGCATAAGGAATTGTTTATGTACATTAAAGTGGCTGAAACAGGAGAAATTAATGTCCTTCCACATCATGTGACCTCTATAAACCCTGTCAGTTTTAGTTCAGTGGTTTCATTATATAGCGAACTTCTAAGTTCTAATCATGCCCACGGTTGATCTTTGACTTTGAACCAGTCAACAACTTTTGAACATACTATAGTTGTGCTATTTTTGTCAAAAGTCCTGTTGCATGTCATGCTTCGCGAAGTTCATAGAGTAATGACTATAAGCGGAATCATTACACAATTCACATTTTGTATAATACTTGTGTCATGCTAAGAAAATACTTCACCTAGTAGCCAGTGGGAAGAACTTGGACAACCAAGTGACTGCTAAAGCTGATGAAACACCTAAAAAACAAGAAGAGTCTTCAGCTGATGAAAAGATGCAGGAATCCAACCCGTCTACTGAACTTTCCGAGCGTAGAAAGGCGTTATTTGAACCATTGGAACCGGTTACAAATGCAAATGGGCGAAGGCCATTAGCTGAATCTTTGCTCCCTCCACCTGACTTTGACGCTGCATGTTACCCCAAAGGTTGGCTTGCTGGAAAGAAACGGAAGCTTGTAAATGTGGATGTTGTTGAAAGTATGCGAAGAATCGCTCTACAGGAAATGAACAGAAAGGTGCTGTTCTTAAAGTGACCATTTTCTCTCCAATCTGCATGTTCTGTTTTGTGCAATTCCTTTATATGTGTTCAAGTTTTCGTCTTGTCCAGTTTATATTCAATGGAAACACTAAGCATGTGATAATGCTGCAGGATCGTGAAATAGACGGTCTGAACGAACAGTTAGAAGCAGATGCTCAATGTCTGGAACATCTGCAAATACAGCTGCTGGAAGAAAGAAGCAAGCGTGCCGATGTAGAGAGGCAAAATGCTATGTTGCAAAGCCAAGTAAATGTCCTTATGAACATGATACAGGAGAACGACGATGGCGTTGATGATGAAGGTACAGATGATTCCTAGTTAGTAGGCTTCGTTATTCTTTTGTAGACTTCTTTAGACAATAATAGGACGGATATAGTAAGTTTCTGTTGTGTTGTCAAGATGTATTAATATCTGTTTAAGAATACCGCCAGTATTTCGCAATATTATATACTGTTTAATTCTACGAATATTTATAATATGGTGTATATATTTAGTTTGTGTTAAGACGCTCTTTTTTCAATGTTAAACTGTGTCTGGTTAAACGTAGTAGCTGTTGTGCTCTTCGTTGTGCTTGTATATTCATTCAGAGTCAAAAATATTATAGGGTAGAGTGCAGAAGGGATTCACTATGCTACAAGGAAAGACAATAGAATGAAGAAAGGACGAATCAAACCCAGTTCCGTCGAGGCAACAACCCAGAAGTTTCAACACTGAGTCCCTTTTCGCAGAACTAAATTAAAAAAGAGAAATAAAACTTCTTATCATATAGAAAAAGGAAATTAAGGAGTTTAGAAGCCTTCTATATATTAGCTGCTGGTTTGCGACTTCCTATATTGTAATTGACTGAAGCAACAGGCAAGGATTGTCGAAGTCAAATCGTACTCTCTTTTCGCTCCATCAAAAAAACAACTGTTAGGACTGGGTTCAACGGAACAAGTAATAACTGAATTTTAAAACTTGGCAAAAACTAGTAATGGAAAAATATGACAACTTTTAGGGACGAATTAAGTCTATCGAAAGTCCTTGGTGTTGGTCCGATTAACTTTAGACTATGCCTCGAGTCACAAAGAGTGTATGTGACATAGGAGAGTTATTCTAAAGAAAATCTTAATGGTTATATCCAATCACAAACTACACCAAAATGGTCCCTTATATCCAACAGCACCAAAATTGATTGTCCCCTTATATCCAACAGCACCAAAATTGAATCAATGCCTTCAACACGAGCTTCTACGCCTTTGCCAAACTTCTGGTACCAAATTACAAATGTATCCCGTTCAAAATAATATCAGGCTTTTGACCACCGATGCATTTTGGGAGATCTTAGAGAAAAATCATGAAAGTATGCCAACAAGAAATATTTGAACCATTTGGAGAACATTATATGTTGGTACCAACTAAAACAGAAGATGATTGAACTACCTGCACAATATCTAAAGACTTGAAAACATGTCAAATTCAAAAGTCAGTATAGCTAAGCAGTGTCTTGGAGGGCACTACGACTTGTTATAAAGATTTAACTTTCACCATCCTTTCAAATGATGATAAACTAAGGAGGTGCTATCTAGCTTGGTATTCAGAATCTTCATAGATATTGCACAAAAACTGAGGCAATGATGCTATCCTTGGCAGATTCATCAACAACTCCCCTACGGAGTCTTTTCTCGACATTGACGGAGTTGGATCCTCTGTTGTAGAAGGCTCTTCAACCTTATTTACTTTTGCTGCTACGGGAAAGAAACTCACTTCATCAGTTCTATTTCCTTCAGCAGCAACATAACCTGAATTCTCACTCTTATGAGCTGTTGCAGGATCCTTCTGAATGAGACAGCACAGAGAGTTGACCCTTGACATGAGGGATTTCTCATCTGATGCTGGCATATTCTGAGTGTCACTAAACAAGCACCTCGAGATATCTTCCAGAATCTGCAAGCTTTGCCGTTCATCACTTGACAGGTTCATGACTTCAGATGTACCTTGCTCGGAGAAACGTTGTTCAAAGTGGCTCACTAAATCTTTCATTGACATGGAAGGATGAAGACCAGGCACTTTGAGCTGCTCCAGGTTACTGAGACCTTTCAATTTCTCCATATCTCTACTCAACACATCTTGAGTTGCCCTTGTATCCATCACTGCAGGTTACATGACAGGAAAACTAATTAAAAAAAACAGATTCAAGACCAGCAAACCTCCATAATGGTTGCTTGTGGGGGTAACTAGCATTAGTTCAGGATCAGTTAGATGCAGCTTAGAGCATCAAAATAATTTGGAAGTGTCAATGGTCCTTAGATGCTAGGTTGAAGTAACTAACGAGAACTGTAGCGACAGAAAAAGAATGTGAGACTTGAATAACAAAACTTTAAGAAAAACAAATAAGAAATATGACGTCCTCGAAGATGAATGGGTTCCAACCCAAACAAATATTATTAATATATTATTACCTGAGATTGGCGAACGTCTCTCTGGAGGAACACCTTCCAATGGTCTTCTAACAACATCTTGCTCAGCCTTTGAGGTAGAACAATAGGCTCCTGAAGGTGAGGCAGGACCTTCCAAGTTGAGAAAGGGGGTATTTTTCTCATTATTCAGATTAAATTCTGAGTCAGATACATTTGGGTCTTCAAACACTGAAATTCTGGATTCGAAATATGAAGAATCTAGTATAATCTCTGGTTGTTGACTTAGGAAGTTAAGACGAGGATCGCACTGAACGAGCTTTTCAAAATGCTTTCCCATCAAGCCCGGTGGACACTGTAAGTAATGTTGCCTAAAAAGGAAAACATAAAAATGGGGTTTAACGATAATGGTCAAGGAAATGCTACAAAATTGCGAACATATAGGTGTAACGCCTAACTTAGCAGGCTTATAACAGCACTGCCATTAAATCAAGTCCACGCAAAGACTTAAAAATTATAAATCCTCTGGATTACTGTTGCTGCAAAAAATGGGGGTTAGGTGGCTGCGCTAGGCTGCTATTCAACTCCATAGAGTATATAGAGGTAGAATGATCCTAGTGAAAAGTTTCCCGACATCCAAAGGAAAAATGCGCATAAAGAGGCCCAACATAATCCGCAAAGCTTTCTCAAACTCCAGATGTCAACATTAAATCAGTAATGACTCACTTTAGGACTTAAAGTACATAGTTTCCGAGGAGGTCGCAATTAAGTTTCAGTCATTATCTTGATACTTTCATAGTCCTAGCAACCGGCTAAAATAAGCAACCGAAGAGTACTTGGTGCCCAGGGAAAAAAAGGAAAATTAGTAAAAACAACAACTATAAGTTCTGGTTCATACAGAAAGCAAGATAAATCGCTAATGACTAAAAAAAAGATCAGAAACATACTTGTGTATACTAGCCTGTCCTCCAGTAAAATCAGATGTTGCTTGCCACAGAGTATGCTTCCTGGGTTGTGGATTTGTTTCCCTGAAGAAAAGAGGTTGTCTTGCTAGCTGCAACACAAGAATCCCTTAGTCCTTTCATTACCTTAAGGACAATGAAAAGAGTTGCAGAAATACATTTGCCAATTCTTATATAGCATATAGTTTAACAATAACAGCAGCAAAAGAGACGACTCATTAGCACTTACCACTATGTCTAGGGTTCCAGGTCCATCATCTGGGTAACTTGCCTTCAGACCCATAATATCGGACCACTGGATTTCTATCTTATTCTTGAGACCGCCGTCAAGGACTTCCCAAACAAGTTTATGCTTCGCAAAGTAACATTTTGCTACTAAATCCCCTTCATATCTTGACTTATACTGCACACATAACAGAATTTCAATCACTACTAGTACTTCTAAACTGCAATTTGTAAATTACATACAATTCTCGAAATTAAAATACCTCCCAGCTCCCAATTCTCAGGACTGAGGCAGGAAAGTTTGAAGCCTTTAGTTTTTCAGTAGTTACAGAATTTCCTTTCTGCTCCTTCTTCCCATGGTTTCCCACCTTGGGGTTGTTCCCCTGGGAAAGCTTCATCTGGATCAAATCCAACAGCGATGGACTCTTCCGCAGCCTCAAACCTAATGGACTGGGCTCATCTAGCGGGTTGTATTGCGATGGTGGTACTGGGAAACCGTCAGCTCCTACACTCAATTGCTGCTATAGCAAAAAGATCCGGATTCAGGTAAGCTAATCATACAATAAGCGTCAGAGGAATCACCTTAAAGCAGTATAAAAAGGCATAGCCAGTAATAATACATCAATAAGCATGAGTCTACTACTTATACCCAATTTGACCAATGGTAAAACTTACGCAAACCCGATATTTACACCAACCCAATGATTATATGACATATATCTTCACATACACTCTTATCACTAAACCATAGTTAATTAATACATGTTTTCACCTTAATTTATACTTAACCATGATAAATTAGTATGATTTGGTGTAAACACGGGATAAGTTTTTACTGTCATTCTGGTACAGATGTTTATAATATTAAGCTTATATCTGGAAAATCCTTTATTTAAAGCTCGTGTCCGCGCAACGCTATAATGAAGCGGAAGGAGTAAAATCTATCTGTTATTGTTCTAAAAAGCAAGCAAAGCACAAGCACAAGCACAAACACAAACACAAAAACAGTAGAAAATGGAAACAACAAACTGGCACAGAAGAGGGAAAAAACCACTATCCGGGAAACAAAATAGCAAAAAGCGTGAGTACATGTTTGCAAATAGAAGTAATCCAGAAACTCAGTATGTGGAATAGAACAAACAGGGAGATAAAGAAAAGGAAACAAACTTGGAGAGAAGAGGAAAGCTTTGATCGCTTGTTGAGTGGGCCGTGTGCTTCATCTAAATCATCCTCTATTTCCAGCTTCACCACCGCCGTTTTCCCCTTCCGCCACTGCAACTCCGGCAACACTTCAACAGTATTCATCAATTGAACCATAGTCGAAAAAACGAAGAATTAATCAAAATATCGAAGCCGTACGATTCGGACCAGAAGAAGAGAAATCAATTTTCGTTTTTACTGCTAGCTACCTTAATTATATATATGTTCTATAAAACACGTGTCAATTTCACGCGCTTGTACTCCACTCCACCTCGAATGTGCTGGAGGCACGTGAGAGTTTTGGATAAAATGCTGACGGGGCGCAAACACGGGAAGGTTCGAGTTTCGGCTAGTGGGAACGGCTGCGATGGGGCAAGGTGACACGTGGAAGAATCTAACGGTGGATGACACGTAAGAGGCTGAATTGGATGTGTTGGATGGGCTGCGTCGTGGATAATGTTTTGGATTGATTTCTTTTTAATTTGGGATTATATATATTTTTTTTGTCGGGATTCGGATGACGGAATAAACACGCGTGCACCTACTTCCTACCTCTTTCCTTTCCTATTACGGCGGCTTTATAACTCACGCGCTGTCTTTATAAGACCAATCATTAATGGTTTGCACCGCAATCTCTTTGACTGTTGATTTCTTTTTGGAAGAAATTAATTACACCTCCGTCACTTTTATTTATCCAATATTCTAAAAATAGATTTTTGTTATGAAATATTAGATTATGATGGATATTCATTACTCTTTTCCATTATCTTCATAACTCTCATTATTTCAATACTTATGATTGTAATTCTCATAGCTCCATAATCTCCATGATCTTCCCCTATGATCTCAATAGTTAATATCATGTTCATGACATCCCTTTGAATTACATATATCATCCTATAAATAGTGAGTTTGCGCATCACATTGTACATACTTGAATACATGGAAGAAATAAATATCTCCCCTCTCTTGCTCCCTACATTCTTATCTATTTTTTTATTTTATATTATTACTTTGAGCTAGAATTTTTCAGAGAGTGTTTTTCCGGTGCGGTGTAACCACCGCCTGGTCTCTCTTGCTACCACAGTAGCACCTAAGTTTCTTAACACGTTATCAACACGACTTGCTTTTTTTCGTAAAGAACAAATGGTAGGTGGTTCTTAACTTCCACGTCTTGGCTTACTCATACCCTTTTCGCCATTAGGTAACTCTTTTTTTTTTTAAATTTCCCCATTATCTGGCAGTGTTGTATTAATCAAAAGCTGGTTCTCGTTAGTACAATACAGGGTAAAGGTTACCCTTCAAAAGATCTGGCGAGGTGATAATATAATACAAGTTCACCAGCCACCACCAACAAAAATCCTAGCTTACAAAAAAATTAGCCTTGTCATACTTGATTCTAATACTCGGTGTTTGAATTTTGTCCAGGTGAAAGGAGCCCTTAGCGCCTTTAGGGAGTTGTGTGATGACCCTAAAGATCATCCTATGAAAATTTAGCAAAAATTGTGTTTCGAGGCCCCGAAAGCCCCCGTTAATCTCACCTCGATGTGCCTGCGCAGTCCGGGCGCGTAGCCGGGAAGCCTTTATGTGGAATGTGTTAAACAATTGAATTTATGATAATTAATTGAATAAAGTTGACTTTGGTCAATATTTTTGGTAAACGGACCCGGACCCATGATTTGACGGCCGAAGGATCCATAGGAAAATATGGGACCTGGGCGTATGCCCAGAATCGAATTTCGAGGTTCCAAGTCCGAGAAATGAATTTTTAAAGGAAATTATTTTCTGAAATAATAAAGACTTTTAAAAATGAACTTTGATGTGAGATCTGTGTTACCGAGCCCGTATTATGGTTCCAGAGCCCGGAACAGGTTCAATATGTGTTATGTGAGTTATCTGTAAAATTTGGTAAGAAACGGACTTGGTTTGACGTGTTTCGGATCAAAAATGGAAAATTTGATAGTTTAAGAAGTTTGAGGAAATTCCATGGATTTTTGAGTTTAATTCATTGTTTTTAATGTTATTTTGGTGGTTTAATTACTCGAATAAGTTCGTAGGATGATTTTGAAGTCGTGTGTATATTTGGTTTTGAGCCCCGAGGGCTCAGGTAAGTTTCGGGTAAGTGTCGGGGTGCTAAAGGGTTGAAAAATCTGGTGTAAATAGGCTGTTGCTGGCGTCTAATGCTTTGTTCCATGCGATCGCATAGCTTTAAGTGAGGGGGAGGTCAGTTTCCTCTATGCGATCGCATAGAGCTGTCCGCGATCGCATAGGGGTATAAGAGTTCCGGTTAAGGGGGATGGCTAGGTACCCTGTGCGATCTCATAGACTCGTTCGCGATCGCATGGGGAGGGGTTCCTTGAGCTGTGCGATCGCAGGCCCCTGTTCGCGATCGCGGTGCATTAGAAGCAGACCTCTATGCGATCGCAGCCCTCTCTTCGCGATCGCATATGCTTATTTCGTCCAGTCGTTTTAAAGCCTTAAAAAAGAATACCCATTACGGGATTTTCATATCTTTCACCATTTTCTTCTTCTCCACTCTTCTTAGGCGATTCTTAGGAGACCATTCCACCATAGCTTAATAGGTAAGCGTTCTTAACTCTAATTTCTTCCATTTTCCTTCATCAATCACTAGATTCTAGGTTTAAAAACATGAAATCAAAGGTAGAAATTGGGGGTTTTGGGTAGAGTTAGGGCTTTTGGAATTTTTGGGAATCTAACCTTGTTTAGGGTTCGGATTTCAAAATAAATTGTATATTCGGGCTCGTGGGGGATGGGTGATCAGGTTTTGGTCCGAACCTTGGGTTTGGACCAAGCGGGCCCGGGGTCGAATTTTGGCATTTTTGGTAGAATTATGGGAAATGAATAATTAGGATTTGGGATTGAGCTATTGAATAATTATTGATGTTATTAAGTCAATTATGTCTAGATATTATCGTTTCGGAGTCGGATTCAAGAGGAAAGGCCGTGATTGAGGCTTGACTTGCATTCTTGGAGCCGCGATAAGTGTTTGGCCTATCCTTAGTTTGAGGGAAAATGTATAGAGTCTTATTTTCTATGTGTAATTCATGTCCAACGTATAGGTGAGGTGACGGGTACCTATATGTTGTGTTCAAGCATGCCCGTAAGTCGAATCTTGATGAGTTATTTAACGTTCTTTGATATTCTCTGTGTTGTGAAGTATTGGGAACCTTGGAAGTGGTATCTTGAGGTTACTTTATGACGTAGAAAGTTATTGATTATGTGTTCGGTCGAGGGTTTTCTGTTGACATTATACTGCTGAGTGAGATTGGTTATAGCTGAGTCACTTGCCGGGACAATAGAATTTTGTTGATTATTTCTGTGCATTTGAAATGTCGTATTGTTAACCTTTCATATCAATTGTGTCTTTTATATTCATTATGCACGAGTGGACATTCCGTGCCGAGTGATTATTATTTATGCACGAGGGGACATTCTGTGCCGAGTGATTATTGTTTATGCACGAGGGGACATTCTGTGCCGTGTGATTTTTAGGCTATGCACGAGGGGTCATGCCGTGCCTTCTCCTGTCTATTTTACTTGTTTCAAGTTGTTACTTCCTGTTTTACTACTACATTCCCGATAGTAATTGATTTTACTGTTTTAGCAATTGTTTCTCCCTTTTTATCCCTAGCATGTTCTTCCCCGTAACTGTATTCCTTGTTTATTTTCTGCTATACTATTGAACTGCACAGGTACAATTTGTTGTCGTGTCCTAGCCTCGTCACTACTTCGCCGAGGTTAGGCTTGGCACTTACTCAGTACATGGAGTCGGTTGTACTGATGCTACACCTGCACTTCTTTATATTGTGCATATTACGTAGCCGGACCCAGTGGACATTGTTAGGGGGAGTGTCCTTCAGTCCATTTCAGACGACACTGAGATAGTTCCGCAGACGTTCATGGATCTCGGCGTCACTGTCTATCTTTCATTCTGTCATCTATGTGTTTCTAGACAGATATATCATTTTATTTTAAACTGTTGTTTTTAGCTAAATCTTAGACTGGTTCGTGAGATTGTGACTCCATTTCTGGGTTTTGTACTTAAAGGAATTTCTTCGTTATTAGCTATTGTTATTTAGATTTTGTTAATGCTTCTGCACTTTATCTCAATTATCTAGTCAGTGTTTATTACTTTCACTTGTTAATAAATCAATTCAGTTAACACGTTGATTTTCCTAACGGGTGCAACGTTAGGCGCCATCACGGCCTGAAGGTAAAATTTCGGGTCGTGACAAGTTATTGACTGGAGAAATAGTAAGTTCCGGTCTGAGTTTTGGCCTCCGCTAGTTGGCCGCCTTTAGGTAACTCTCTGTTAAACTTTATTCACATATAACATAAAAGTCTTTATGCATTAATAATTACTAATCCACAAATATCTAGTTTTATATTATGCTAAAAAGACATGAATTCGGTGGGGTGATTTATCAATTCCAATCTAGAGATCATTCTTTAATATCTAGTTTACTATATCACAATATATGATCAAGGTCCAATTGATATAATAGTCCAATAAAAAGACATGAATTCGGTGAGATTGGTTATAGCTGAGCCCCTTGCCAGGACAATAGAATTTTGTTGATTATTTCTATGCATTTGAAATGTCGTATTGTTAACCTTTCATATCAATTGTGGCTTTTATATTCATTATGCACGAGGGGATATTCCGTGCCGAGTGATTATTATTTTTGCACGAGGGGACATTTCGTGCCGAGTGATTATTATTTATGCATGAGGGGACATTCCGTGCCGAGTGATTATTGTTTATGCACGAGGGGACATTCTGTGCCGTGTGATTTTGAGGCTATGCACGAGGGGTCATGACGTGCCTTCTCCTGTCTATTTTACTTGTTTCGAGTTGTTACTTCCTGTTTTACTACTACATTCCCGATAGTACTTGATTCTACTGTTTTAGCAATTGTTGCCCCCTTTTTTATCCCTAGCATGTTCTTCCCCGTGACTGTATTCCTTGTTTATTTTTTGCTATACTATTGAACTGCACAAGTACAATTTGTTTTTGTGTCCTAGACTCGTCACTACTTCACCGAGGTTAGGCTCGGCACTTACTCAGTACATGGGGTCGATTGTACTGATGCTACACCTGCACTTCTTTATGTTGTGCAGATTATGTAGCCGGACCCAGCGGACATCGTTAGGGAGAGTGTCCTTCAGTCCATTTCAGACGACACCGAGGTAGTTCCGCAAACATTCGTGGATCTCGACGTCACTGTCTATCTTTCATTCTGTCATCTATGTGTTTCCAGACAGATATATCATTTTATTTCAAACTGTTGTTTTTAGTAAATATTAGACTGGTTCGTGAGGTTGTGACTCCATTTCTGGGTTTTGTACTTAAAGAGATTTCTTCGTTATTAGCTATTGTTATTTAGATTTTGTTAATTCTTCCGCACTTTATCTCAATTATCCAGTCAGTGTTTGTTACTTTCACTTGTTAATAAATCAATTCAATTAACACGTTGGCTTGCCTAGCGGGAAACGTTAGGCGCCTTCACGGCCTGAAGGTGGGATTTCGGGCCGTGACAAGTTGGTATCAGAGCACTAGGTTGCTTAGGTCTCACAACTCACGGACAAACTTGGTAGAGTTTGAGGGATCGGTACGGAGACGTCTGTACTTATCCCCCAGAGGCTGCAAAGTTAGGAATAACTTCACTTTTCTTCTTTTGTGTCGTGCGATTTGAATTCTTAATGCTAATTGAGTTTTGATTCTATTCTCTCGCAGACGGCGAAAACGCGTGCTTCCTAATCTACCGATCAGCAGCCCGATTCTCCTGTTGCAGCTCCTACGAGGGGCCGGGGCCGTACTAGAGGCCGAGGCAGGGGCAGGGCTCAACCCAGAGCAGCAGCCCCAGTAGAGGACCCACAGGTAGACTTTGCCAGTGAGGTTCCTACTCAGACAGTTCCAATTGGACCAGCTCAGGTCCCGGAGGGGTTCATTGCCACCCCGGTGCTTCAGGACGCTCTAGTCCGCTTAGTGGGACTCATGGAGAGTGTGGCTCAGGACGGTCTTCTTCCTACTGCACCAGTCGTTTCTCAATCTGGGGGAGGGACCCAGACTCTTACTACTCGCACACCAGAACAGCTAGATTCTCAGTTATAGACTCCAGCACCCTAGATGGCCGGAGTAGCTCAGCTGGGTATTGTGGCACCAGCAGTTGAGGGAGTAGCTATGTCAGCAGATGCTTTATGGAGATTGGATAGATTCACCAAGTTATTCACTACTACATTTACCGGTGCACCATCAGAGTATCCCCGGGATTATTTGGACAGCTGTCATGAGGTTCTTCGGAACATGGGCGTAGTAGAGTCCAATGGAGTTGATTTTGCTACTTTTCGTCTTTCGGGTTCCGCCAAGACTTGGTGGAGAGACTATTGCTTGACCAGGCCAGCTGGGTCTGCACCGTTGACTTGGTCTCAGTTCTCCGAGTTATTCTTAGGGAAGTCCCTTCCAGTTACTCATAGGGAGGATCTTCGGAGGCAGTTTGAGCGCCTCCAGCAGGGATCTATGTCTGTCACTCAGTATGAGACCAGGTTCATCACTCTAGCTCGGCATGCGCATATGATACTTCTCTCTGATCGTGAGAGAGTGAGGAGGTTTATTGAGGGTTTGGCTCAGCCTATCAGGCTTCATATGGTCAAGGAGTCAGGTACTGATATTTCATTCTAGGATGCGGCCAATGTGGCCAGGAGGATTGAGATGATTTTGTCACAGGGTGGTGGTCAGGGGGCTGACAAGAGGCCCCGTCACTTCGGTCGATTCAGTGGAGCCTCATCTGGGGGCAGGGATTCTTTCGCCATAGGTCATCCTCCCAGACCCTATCACTCGGCACTTCAAGTAACTCACAGTGCACCGCCAGCTTCTATTAGTGCACCACCAGCACCTATCAGTGCACCGTCTCTTTAGAGCTTCCAGGGTGGTTATCAGGGTCGACAGGGCCAGTTCCAGAGTCAGCAACCACAACAGCAGAGGCCTTGTTATTCTTGCGGTGGTTTGGGGCATATTTCCAGGTTTTGCCCTCGAGGTTCTGGTGGGTCTCAGTATTAGGGTTCCCGTGCCATTGTTCCCGCATCAGGCGCACCCCACCCCCTCAGCCAGCTAGGGGTGGCGGTCATGGTGCCAGAGGTGGAGGTCAGACTCATAGAGGTGGAGGACATGCCACGAGAGGTAGAGGTCAGGTCGTAGTAGGTCGACCCAGTGATGTTCAGGTTGGAGGGGCTCAGCCCCGATGCTATGCTTTTCCTGCCAAACCTGATGCTGAGGCTTCTGATACAGTTACTACAGGTACGGTTTCAGTTTGCAGCCGAGAGGCTTCGGTGTTATTTGATCCGGGTTCTACATTCCCCTATGTGTCTTCATATTTTGCCCCTTATTTGAGTATGCCCCGTGATTCCTTGAGTACTGTTGTGCATGTGTCTACACCGGTGGGTGATACTATAGTGGTAGATCGAGTCTATTATGCTTGCCTAGTATTTATTGGTGGACTGGAGACTCAGGTTGATCTTTTGCTGCTCAATATGGTTGACTTTGATGTTATATTGGGGATGGACTGGTTATCCCCCTATTATGCTATTCTGGGATGTCATTCCAAGACAATGACCTTGGCCTTGCCAGGGGTACCTCGTTTGGAGTGAAGAGGAACTCCTAGTCATTCTTCTGGTAGAGTTATTTCTTATATGAAGGCTCGGCGCATGGTCGAGAAGGGTTGTTTGGCCTATCTAGCCTATGTTCCTAATTCTAGCGCCGAGGTTCCTTCCTTGGAGTCTGTGCCCGTGGTTCGTGAGTTACCAGAGGTATTTCCTGCTAACCTGCCAGGTATGCCACCCGACAGGGATATTGATTTTTGTATTGAGGTAGCTCAGGGCACCCAACCTATTTCTACTCTGCCGTATCGTATGGCCCCGCCAGAGTTGAAGGAGTTGGAGGATCAGTTGTAGGATTTGTTGGATAAAGGCTTTATTAGGCCCAGTGTTTCTCCGTGGGGTGCCCTAGTGTTGTTTGTCAAGAAGAAAGATGGCTCGATGAGGATGTGCATTGACTACCGGCAGTTGAACAAGGTTACTATTAAGAATAAGTACCCTTTGCCGAGGATTGATGATTTATTCGACCAACTTCAGGGTGCTTCAGTGTTTTCCAAGATTGACTTGAGATCTAGTTACCATCAGCTGAGGATTAGGGCGTCGGATGTCCCTAAGACAACCTTTCGTACTCGGTATGGGCATTATGAGTTCTTGGTGATGTCATTTGGGCTGACAAATGGCCCCGCTGTTTTTATGGAGTTGATGAACCGAGTGTTCAGGCCTTATTTGGACTCGTTCATTATTCTTTTCATTGATGATATATTGATATACTCTCGCAGCCGAGAGGAGCATGAGAAGCACCTTAGAGTCGTCCTCCAGACTTTGAGGGATAGTCAGTTGTATGCCAAATTTTCCAAGTGTGAATTCTGGTTGAGTTCAGTCGCATTTCTAGGCCATGTAGTATCGTCAGAGGGTGTTCAGGTGGATCCCAAGAAGATTTCAGCAGTCAAAGATTGTCCTAGACCTACCTCAGCTACAGAGATCCGGAGTTTCTTGGGCTTAGCTGGTTATTATCGCCGATTTGCGGAGGGCTTTTCATCCATTGCAGCCCCGATGACCAGGTTGACTCAGAAGAGTGCTCAGTTCAGGTGGTCTGATGAGTGTGAGGCGAGCTTTCAGAAGCTCAAGACAGCCTTGACCACGACACCAGTGTTAGTTTTGCCCACAGGTTTAGGACCATATACCGTGTATTGTGATGTTTCACGGGTTGGGCTTGGTACAGTGTTGATGCAGGATGGCAAGGTTATAGCCTATGCTTCTCGTCAGTTGAAGGTTCACGAGAAGCTCTATCCAGTTCATGACTTGGAGTTAGTAGCGATTGTGCATGCATTGAAGATTTGGAGGCATTATTTTTATGGTGTGCTATGTGAGGTGTTCACGGATCATAAGAGCTTACAGTATCTGTTCAAACAGAAGGAGTTGAACATGAGGCAGAGGAGATAGTTAGAGTTGTTGAATGATTATGATATTACCATTCTTTATCATCCGGAGAAGGCCAATATGGTGGCCGATGCTTTGAGCCGGAAGTCAGCCAGTATAGGTAGTCTTGCTTATTTATCAGTCGGAGAGCGACCCCTTGCTTTGGATGTTCAGGCTTTAGCCAACCGATTTTGTGAGATTGGAGGTTTCTGAGACTGGCAGTGTTTTAGCCCATATCGTGGCCCGTTCTTCATTGTATGACCGTATTCGGGCTAGGCAGTATGATGATCGCCATTTATGTGTTCTTAGAGATAGATACAGACACAGAGATGCCAAGCAGGTTACGATTGATGATGAGGGAGGTTTGAGGATGCAGGGTCGTATTTGTGTACCTGATGTGGATGGTATTTGTGAGTTGATACTTCAGGAGGCCCATAGTTCTCGGTATTTTATTCATCCGGGCGCCGCAAAGATGTACCAGGACTTGCGGCAGCACTATTGGTGGCGGAGGATGAAGAAGGATATTATAGCTTATGTAGCACGATGCTTGAATTGTCAGCAGGTTAAGTACGAGCACCAGAGACCCGGTGGTTTTATGCAGCAGATTCAGCTTCCCGAAAGGAAGTGGGAGTGTATCACCATGGACTTTGTAGTTGGACTCCCAAGGACTCAGAGGATGTTTGATGCAGTATGGGTCGTTGTGGATAGGCCGACCAAGTCAGCGCACTTCATCCCAGTATCAGTTTCGTATTCAGCAGAGAATTTGGCAAAGATCTATATGAGAGAGATTGTTAGATTGCATGGTGTACCCATATCAATTATATCAGACCGAGGTACTCAGTTTACCTCCCATTTCTGGAGAGTATTTCAGCGAGAGTTGAGCACACAAATTGATTTGAGCACAACATTTCATCCTCAGACGGACAGACAGTCCGAGAGTACTATTCAGATTTTGGAGGATATGTTGTGAGCTTGTGTCATTAACTTTGGTGGTTCGTGGGACCAGTTCTTGCCTTTAGCTGAGTTTGCCTACAACAACAGCTATCAATCGAGCATTCAGATGGCTCCGTATGAGGCGTTGTATGGTAGGCGGTGTCGGTCTCCAGTCGAATGGTTTGAGCTGGAAGAGGCTACATTGTTGGGTTCTGAGTTAGTCCAGGATGCCTTGGACAAGGTGAAGATCATTCAGGATAGACTTCGTACAGCTCAGTCCAGGAAAAAGAGTTATGTGGATCGCAGAGTTCGAGAGTTGGCATTTATGATAGGAGACCGGGTATTTCTTCGGGTGTCGCCCATGAAGGGCGTGATGAGGTTCGGGAAGAATGGCAAGTTGAGCCCTAGGTACATTGGTCCATTTGAGATTCTGGATAAGGTAGGAGAGGTGGCATACAGACTTGCCTTGTCACCTAGTTTGTCAGCCGTGCATCCGGTATTTCACGTATCTATGCTCCAGAGGTATATTGCGGATCCATCTCATTTACTTGACTTCAGTGGTGTCTAGTTGGACAAGGAGTTGTCTTATGAGGAGGAGTCGGTAGCCATATTAGACCGACAGGTGCGACAGTTGAGATCGAAGAGTTATCCTTCGGTTCGTGTTCAGTGGAGAGGTCAGCCTGTTAAGGCAGCTACTTGGGAGTCCGAGTCCGATATGCGGAGCCGATATCTCCACCTTTTCCCTGATTCAGTTACCTTTCTATGTCCGTTCGAGGACGAACGGTTGTTTTAGAGGTGGAGATTGTGATGACCCAAAAGGTCATCCTGTGAAAAACTAACAAAAACTGTGTTTCGAGACCCCGAAAGCCTCCGTTAATCTCACCTCGATGTGCGTGCACAGTCCGGGCGCGTAGCAGGGAAGCCTTTATGTGAAAATGTGTTAAACAGTTGAATTTATGATAATTAATTGAATAAAGTTGACTTTGGTCAACATTTTTGGAAAACGGACTCGGACCCATGATTTGACGGTCCCGGAGGGTCCATAGGAAAATTTGGGACTTGGGCGTCTGCCCGGAATCGAATTCCGAGGTCCCAAGTCCGAGAAATGAATTTTTAAAGGAAATTGTTTTCTGAAAATAATAAAGACTTTTGAAAATGAACTTTGATGTGAGATCTTTTTTACCGAGCCCGTATTATGGTTCCGGAGCCCGGAACAAGTTGAATATGTGTTATGTGAGTTATCTATAAAATTTGGTAAGAAACGGACTTGGTTTGACGTGTTTCGGATAAAAAATGGAAAATTTGATAGTTTATGAAGTTTGAGGAAATTCCATGGATTTTTGAGTTTAATTCATTGTTTTTATGTTATTTTGGTGGTTTAATTACTCGAATAAGTTTGTAGGATGATTTTGAAGTCGTGTGTATGTTTGGTTTTGAGACACGAGGGCTCGGGTAAGTTTCGGGGTGCTAAAGGGTTGAAAAATCTAGTGTAAATACGCTGTTGCTGGTGTCTGATACTTTGTTCTATGCGATTGCGTAGGGTTAGCTGCGATCGCATAACTTTAAGTGAGGGGGAGGTCAGTTTCCTCTATGCGATCGCATAGGGGTATAGGATGTCCGGGTAAGGGGGCTAGCTAGGTACCCTGTGCGATCGCATAGACTCGTTTGCGATCGCATGGGGAGGGGTTCCTTGAGCTGTGCGATCCCATGCCCCTGTTCGCGATCGCGGTGCATTAGAAGAAGACCTCTATGCTATCGCAGCCCTCTCTTCGCGATCGCATATGCTTATTTTGTCCAGTCGTTTTAAAGCCTTAAAACAGAATACCCATTACGGGATTTTCATATCTTTCACCATTTTCTTCTTCTCCACTCTTCTTAGGCGATTCTTAGGAGACCATTCCACCATAGCTTCATATATAAGTATTCTTAACTCTAATTTCTTCCATTTTCCTTCATCAATCACTAGATTCTAGGTCTAAAAACATGAAATCAAAGGTAGAAATTAGGGGTTTGGGTAGAGTTAGGGCTTTTGGAATTTTTGGGAATCCAACCTCGTTTAGGGGTCGGATTTCAAAACAAATTGTATATTTGGGCTCGTGGGGGATGGGTGATAGGGTTTTGGTCCGAACCTCAGGTTTGGACCAAGCGGGCCCGGGGTCGAATTTTGGCATTTTTGGTAGAATTATGGGAAATGAATAATTAGGCTTTGGGATTGAGTTATTGAATAATTATTGATGTTATTAAGTCAATTATGTCTAGATATTATCTTTTCGGAGTCAGATTCAAGAGGAAAGGCTGTGATTGAGGCTTCACTTGCATTCTTGGATCCGAGGTAAGTGTTTGGCCTAACCTTAGCTTGAGGGAAAAGGTATAGAGTCTTATTTGCTATGTGTAATTCATGTCCAACGTATAGGTGAGGTGACAGGTACCTATATGTTGTGGTCAAGCATGCCCGTGAGTCGAATCTTGATGAGTTATTTAATGTTCTTTGATATTCTCTGTGTTGTGAAGTATTGGGAACCTTGGAAGTGGTATCTTGAGGTTACTTTATGACGTAGAAAGTTATTGATTATATGTTCGGTCGAGGGTTTACTGTTGACATTATACTTCTGAGTGAGATTGGTTATAGCTGAGTCCCTTGCCGGGACAATAGAATTTTGTTGATTATTTCTGTGCATTTGAAATGTCATATTGTTAACCTTTCATATGAATTGTGGCTTTTATATTCATTAT
The DNA here is from genome assembly GCA_005239525.1 of Nicotiana knightiana. NCBI lineage: Eukaryota > Viridiplantae > Streptophyta > Magnoliopsida > Solanales > Solanaceae > Nicotiana > Nicotiana knightiana. Next base: position 29,992 of record ML380474.1, on the reverse strand, counting down.
GCATGAGGGGACATTCCGTGCCGAGTGATTATTATTTATGCACGAGGGTACGTTCCGCGCCGAATGATTATTATTTATGCATGATGAGACATTCCGTGCTGAGTGATTATTGTTTATGCACGAGGGGACATTCTGTGCCATGTGATTTTTAGGCTATGCACGAGGGGTCATGCCGTGCCTTCTCCTGTCTATTTTACTTGTTTCGAGTTGTTACTTCTTGTTTTACTACTACATTCCCGATAGTACTTGATTTTACTGTTTTAGCAATTGTTTCTCCCTTTTTATCCCTAGCCTGTTCTTCCCTGTAATGTATTCCTTGTTTATTTTTTGCTATACTATTGAACTGCACATGTACAATTTGTTATCGTGTCCTAGCCTCGTCATTACTTCGCCGAGGTTAGGCTCAGCACTTACTCAGTACATGGGGTCGGTTGTACTGATGCTACACCTGCACTTCTTTATATTGTGCAGATTACGTAGCCGGACCCAGCGGACATCTTTAGGGGGAGTGTCCTTCAGTCCATTTCAGACGACACTGAGGTAGTTCCGCAGACGTTCGTGGATCTCAGCGTCACTGCTTATCTTTCATTCTGTCATCTATGTGTTTCCAGACAGATATATCATTTTATTTCAAACTGTTATTTTTAGCTAAATCTTAGACTGGTTCGTGAGATTGTGACTCCATTTCTGGGCTTTGTACTTAAAGGAATTTCGTCGTTATTAGCTATTGTTATTTAGATTTTGTTAATGCTTCCGCACTTTATCTCAATTATCTAGTCAGTGTTTATTACTTTCACTTGTTAATAAATCAATTCAGTTAACACGTTAGCTTGCCTAGCGGGTGCAATGTTAGGCGCCATCACGGTTTGAAGGTAGAATTTCGGGTTGTGAAAAGTTATTGACTGAAGAAGTAGTAAGTTCCGGTCTGAGTTTTGGCCGCCGATTTTGCTAAACACTCAGCTCGTTGGCCGCCTTTAGGTAACTCTTTGTTAAACTTTCTTCACATATAACATAAGAGTCTTTATGCATTACCAATTACTAATCCACAAATATCTAGTTTTATATTATGCTAAAAAGACATGAATTCGGTGGGATGATTTATCAATTCCAAGCTAGAGATCATTCTTTAATATCTAGTTTACTATATCACAATATATGATCAAAGTCCAATTGATATAATAGGATTACTAGGTTTAACATAATAACATAGTGCTAAAATTAATATATATATATATATACGTTGACTATACTGATGTATTCTACAGCAACTTGGTCGGTGTTAACTATCATCAGTGTATAATCTGTTACATGCATGTTTGTATACGTTAACTCGAAACATTAACATAGCACATCAATAGTGCTCATATTGTGTGTATATTTATTTAATTGTTTAATGTAATGTGCATTCTTCCAATCACTGTATACAATTATTTTACAATTATTTTTTTATATCAACAAATTTTACGTCATTTGTTACATATCCATTACTTATTTGCCAAAACTAACGCTTGATAGTGAATTTCAATATTGTTTAGTCTATTATGCCATTGATTGAGAGCAAAGCACTAGATTCAAGTCCACTACACCGTGCAGGTAAGACACCGGGTGTGAGTTCCGGTACACCATGATGATAAGAGTTGAGTTCGAGTCCCAACTTATTATGGTCTAACATGCTTTTATATGGGTAAGGCATTGGGTTTGAGTCCCAATGCACCATATTGATGATATACTATGACTAAAAAATAATAATATATTTTTCATGAAAAAACATGAAGCTTGTCCCACTTGATTTCTTTCATTCTTGATATGAATGTGATAGCGCTGCGTAATAAATCTAAATGAAGACGAGTGGTTGATCAATGAATGTGGGCGTGCCAAAGACAAAAATAATAATAGTCATCATTATGGTAATTCTAAAAGGAGAACAATATGTGTTCTCAAAATAATCCTTCAAAGGTGAAGGAATTGTGTATCAATATGGTCTGTAAATATAAGGCGCACTCAGACGATTATAGTCCATTTTTTGAAAGAATGCGGCTTTATGATAAGCATTATAAATGCAGACTTATTCCTGAAAGTGAATGTGAAAATATACTTGTGATATAAATATGCATAAGAATGTACTTATGCATGGTTGAATAAATACTATAACGCACCTCTACTGGGAGGTATGAGAGAAAGAAATATAATAAATATTACTCTGTGGTTACATCAATATGTCATTGGTTGCGTACATGTGATATGCTAAAAATTTTGCCGTGCCTTATAAAAGGTTATTAAAGGCAAAATTAAAGCAAAAAATAATTTTGCTTATGATGATTTTGACCATGAAAACTAGTACGAAATAGTTTTCTCCGTAATGAGACATTCACCATATGGGTGGTGTGACAAAAGATCTTCTAGTACAAAATTAATTAAGAGCTACGAAAGAACTAATTTGTTACTATCCGGATGAATGAAATTGTTCTTGACATTAACATTCTACTAAGTCTCAAAAGAAATTTTTTGAGTTTCAAATATATTAGCCAAAGAGGTTGGCATTTGAAAGGACGATTAGATATCTTCATATTACTATAATCATACGGGGTAAATATGAAAGGTTACCTGACTTTTCTTCTATTTGTACTACACATGTATAAGCATGATGATGGAATCACATGCCTCCATCGTCATGTCATAGTACATATGTTTACTAAAATAAATATCAGTTGGCATGACCGGTTGGCTATCTCGTTTCAATTATGGTGTAAAAAATAATTGAGAATTCACATTGGCATATATTGAAGAATTAAGAAATTCTTCGATAATTCTCCAGCTGGTATAGTATATCAGCTGGGGTTGGGATTGTTTTCCCTGATTTTTGGAATCGTATAAAAGGTGATATATATATATATATGAGCTCAGTCACCCACCATGTGAACTATTTACTATTATATGATTTAATAGATGCATTTATTGTATGGTCACATGTGCGTTTGTTATCAACTTGAAGTTTGATTTTTACAAGGTTGCTTGCTCAAATATTAGAGCACAGTTTCAGAATATAAATTATGATAATTTATCTTGATAATTTATCTTGATAATGCTGCTTTAAATTCAAGTTGGTTTAGCAGAAATTGTATGCCTACAATTATAGCTAAACCATTGATTATGAGAACAAAACTCCCAAAAAAAGAAATTTGGTATGAGGTGTATTATCTAATAGACAGTAGCACTTGTACGCATCTAGACAACAAGTTATGATAAATTCTCCCTATTACAATTGGTTCAGGGTCAGGAACCAAATAATTTCCATCAAGAAATATGAATGTGATGTATGATTTAATTGTTCTACCACAATGCACAAATATGGATCCCCAAAGAAGGTTGGGGATATGTGTTGGTGATCCCAACATTAGGGGGAGAAAATTGGCAGCTGAAAAAAGTGGTACGTGGAATGAATTACTATGAGTACATCTAGATCCTCGTAAAATAAAACTTGAACTTGAAGTTCAAGTGATAATTCATTTGCAAAATATTGTATGAACCTGAAGCTCAAGTGGTAATTCATTAGCAAAATATTGCGAGGCGAATTTTGCTGACCTAAAGCTAAATATCATATTTCAGCTGCAATGCTCCAACTAAAATAAAGTCCATGATAGACAAAGTCTATGACACGCATAAAACGTAATAGACTAATTGGTTTCAAAGATAAAACTCCTTGAATAAGGAGTGAAGCAAATGATCAACATGGTTATAATAAGGAGGCAAGTTCTCTAGAAGATCACCACGACATAACGCTCTATAAGACCTCATGGACGATGCTCAGGTACTTGAAAATAATGAAATTTCGATAAGTTATGTCTTTATTGTGTGATGATGGAACCGATGTAAAATGATCATCGATGATATTGTGGATATAATCTTGCGCTCAATATTATTAATATTGACGAGGGTTTTGAGCTCACATCTGTCATGAAATTTGGACAGATAAATAATTGGCCAAAAAAATTACACAATGAAAATTGACTTCATCTGAAAAATATTAAGTTGGACGGATAATACCAACACCTGAAAGTATAAAGTCTACGTGGAGATATTGAAATACGATTAGTGTTATATTGCAAAATGAATCCTTCATATAGATTTGTTTATTCTAACAAATATTGTCAAGATTTGTTGGTTATACAAATGCAGGGCATAGTTCGTAGTTCAGATAATCTATTTTCTGTGAGGGTACTACAATATTATGATATCTAATAAGATTCCAATTACATTGAAGACAATATTGCATGCATAGCTCAATTGAAAGAGGGACTATTGAAGGAGACAAAATAAAGCATATTTCACCGAAATACTATTTCAGACATGATCGTTGTTCAACAAATTTGTTCAAGTGTTAATTTGACAAACTTTTTCACTAGGCATTGCCGATCTTAATATACGAGAAGTTGTTATACAAGCTTAGAATTCATCGTCTCCGAGAAATAAAGTGATGTTTTCATCAGGAGGGGGAGGGGGGAGAAATACGTGTTATACTCTTTTTTTCTTAGCTAAGGTTTTATCCCACTGGATTTTCCTGACAAGGTTTTTAATGAGACAGTAACTAATGCGTATTACAAGATATGTATACTCTTTTTACTTCACTAGGACTTTTTCCCATAGAATTTTTTCCTAGTAAAGTTTTATCAAGACACATTATCTATGGACATCCAAAGGGGAGTGTTATAAAATATTATATTATGGTGGATATCAAGAGAATTATATTACTTCTCACAATGTAAATATTTTTAGAAGAATTAACTCTATACTTAACTCTTTTGGAATATTTTTCATATATTAATTGGATAAACTCAAAACTTAAAGTTTCAATCCATCTTCATAATTTCCTTCTCCACTATTCACATACTACCTTCACTCAAAAGAATTTTAAAAGATTATTAATATGGAATAAATGGCTCGTAAATTTACATAAAGCTCCACACTAAACTTTTTAAATAAAAAGCAATAAATAAACAAATTATATATAATATGTAAGCACATAACACATAGTCTAAGTAATTGAGATTTAACCGAGTAGTAACTATCCTTATCATGTCCCATTGAATTTTCTTAATTCTCAAAAGGAAAGTTCTCAATTCAAAAACTAGATAGAGACTCTCCCTTCTCACTAAAAGAAAAAAATCCAAACCTCTACATTCTCAAAAACAACCACCGAAAATTCCAGTGGAACAACACATTGATATGGGAGGAATATCTCCAAAACCACCGGATATTAATCCACCCCAATTAACCAATCTTATACCTGCCATGTTCAAAGACAAACTTTTAACCAATGAACAAGAAATAAATTTCTCAATAAAATCGCCATCCCCATGCCTATCCCCAATGACTCTTGATACTAATGAGGGAGTAGATGAAAAGGTTCTTGATGACCAAGAAAGAGATTTCAAAAGTTCCTATAAGTGGGGAAGATAAACAACATATTTATCTCCCATGGAGAATTTCGATAATAATAAAACTATAACGGAAAAAATTTCTCCATCAAGTTCCCAAACGTAAGTTAACAGATCTTTGGAAGCCAACTGAGGCTTTTCCCCTAATTGATCTTGGTGAACAATACTATATAGTAAGATTCAACAAGGAGGAAATTTTGGAGAATGCATTACAAAATGGACCATGGTTCGTCTTTGACCATTTCCTCTCAGTGCAACGTTGGGAACCAAACTTTGTCCCTTCAACTGCCAAACAAGTCTTTACTGCGATGAAGAGATTCTGAAAAAAAGTGGGGAACACAATTGGAAGACTACTCAAAATCAATGTTTGTACATCAGCGGCCCTACGTGGTCGTTATGCCAGACTTTTTGTGAAACTACCTCTAGACAGGCCAGTAAAATCCAGTGTGTGGATAGGTACTCACAAACAACAAATCCTCTATGAAGGAGAAAAACTACTCTGCAAAAAATGTGGCCATTTAGGTCACACAACAGGTCAGTGCACCATCAAAAAATAATGTCCAGCAAACTTGGTAACGAAATTGCATGGTGAAAATGAACAGAGTGGTCAAGAACAGGAAAACCCATCCAAAGTAAAGGAAGAATGGAATACGGTTACATTTAACAAAAAGAAGAAGAATCCTTCAACCAATAGGAGCATAGAATCATCAAAAGCTGCAGGTATTAATGTAAACATCTTTGACGCCATCACAGGTAAGTTTCTTAGCTCACAAATCCTCAATTATAAATCTCGTTCTAGACTGAATATTCCTGATGAGAATGCTTCTGGGAAACCTATCACTAAAGGTGATCTCTCCACTAGCAATGACAATATCCAAACAAAAAATCCCTTTACAACTCTAGTGGAGCAGGACATGGTTTTGGACAAAACCACAAACCAGCCATCGGAAAAACTACTAAAAAAAATTTAAAATCTAATATGACACACAATATTGACAACTCTCTTGGACACATGTCAAACAAATCAGACTACTCTACCCAATCTCTTAATAATACAACTAACAAATGCTATAAAAATACGACTAATCATACCATTACCTCAAACCACCCAATTAATCCTAATAATTATAATCTGCATGCCACAAATGACAAAGTGTACCCGTCACACCAACAGACTCCCTCCTTCCAAATGGCCAATACTATACAATACGTAAAACAAGCCCAATCTACTCCTATCTTCAATAAATCATGTACGTTATCCCCCCCAAACAACATGCAAACAGAGCCGACAATCATTGACAAAAGATCCTGCAAAAATACAAGGATCCTTTACTGTCCTAACTCCTTCTATAAGTATTAACCCCTTAACAAACAATGCCAAGACTTCCCATTCCTATCAGAAGGCGTTATCATCTCATCCAAATCATACGTCAACAACGACCTCTGAACGTGGAAAATCAACCTCCTCCTCACTCCCAAACAATGAACACCCCTGTAATCTTATCTAACCTCCACTGCCAGAGAACCATCAACCATTATCGTGGGTGGAGTTGGGCTTAATGGGCTATGCCATCTCCTTCAACATAATGTTGAACGGAAGGGAGACAGTGACCGTGTTACAAAACACTCACTACATAGCCCAGCTAATCTCGGAGGGAATCCGGATGGCGATGAACAACTTCATGAATCATGTTTGAGTGAACAACATACTCCACCCCATAGCACCACACACAACACCCAACATAACCCAGATGATGATGGGACAGTATAGTCTCCCACCATACTTTATACCAATGCAAACCCGGTGATAGAGCTCCCATTCTTCACTCTGGAAGTGATGACAACATAAACCCAATATTTACACCTTGGGATGCACATGCAAACCAAGGACAAGCTCCAAATGCTCAGCATGCACCTCAGTTTCACCACCCAGGTCCATCACAGCCCCATGCACACTCAAACACACCATCAAACACACCACAACAGGACATGATGGAGGAAACAGTGGAACCTATCAACTTAACACCAGAATCAGTAATCGAGGATTCAAATCTCGGCGAGGTAAAAGTGCTTATCTTCATGGAGATGCAAGAGCAGAGGCAAATACTCAACTGTCCGATGGCACTTTTCAAGTGTACAATGGATATAAGGCCAAAGACAGATCCAACAGTAGGGCAACATGCAATGAGCTTGGTTCCTTTCCAGAGACGGAATACAATACATGCACCAAGAGTGTTGGAGAATGAGGATCTAAACAACTGGAACATCAAAATAAATAAAGCTATCACATTCATTTTATGGAATATTCGGGGTGGGAACAATGATAAATTTAGATTAAATTTTAGGGAAATGATCAACACCCATCGACCTTGCATGGTCACTCTCTTGGAAACAAGAATGGACAACCATATGCCGCTTCTATAGCAATTTAGTTTTTCTGATATGATTGAAATTCCGGCTCAAGGTCAATCGGGTGGAATGGTCATCCTGTGGGATCATACCCTTGTCAATGTTCACAGTTTTGTGCGTAGAAATCAGGAAATCGGTGTTTCCGTTGAGGTAATCTCCACTCACAAATCTTGATTATTTACCTCTATTTATGCTAGTACTGACATTAACTGTAGAAACCAAATGTGGAACAATCTCATTAACATGCATGATACGTTTAATGGGCCATGGCTAGTAAGGGAAGATTTTAATGATGTTCTAAGCCCAAATGGAAAATTAGGAGGTAACACCATTAACAGAAATCGTGCAAAATATCTCTGGGGTTGCATCAACAAATGTGGTCTTATTGACCTTGGTTTTAAGGGGTGAAAATTTACGTGGAAAAATCGGATTAGACAAAATCTTTGTAAATAGTGAGTGGATTAGATGTTTCCCTAATGCAATTGTGTCACGTCTACCAAAAACCCACTATGGCCACAACCCCCTACTACTTGAATTAATCCCTAAATCTAATATTACACTTCAAAACCATTTAGGTTGGAAATCTTTTGTTGTAGGCACCGAATTTTAACAACCTAGTAAATGAATCTTGGAAAGGTCCTAGCTACCAAGAAGCTTCAAACTCCTTTTCAAATAATGTAAGAGTATGGAAAAACAAGATTTTTGGAGATATTTCAGAAAGAAAATAGAATCCTAGCTATACTTAAAGGAATTGAAGAATCCAAGAATTACCCCCATTGTGTCTTCCTATAAAACTTAGAAAATTCTTTAAAAGCTGAATGCAATAATTTTCTAAAGATAAAAGACGACTATTGAAAACTTAGAGCAAGAATCTCCCAGGTCCAAGACGGGGATGCAAATACTAAGTTTTTTCACATCATAGCCACTAACAAAAAAAGGATAAATAAGATCACTCACTTTAAAAATGATGTGGGACATTGGATCAACAAACCAATGAATATTTTACACCACATATATCAATACTTTCTTAATGCATTCACAACCTCCCATCAAAACACTAACTGGATAAATATTTGCAACAATCCCACAAGCTTTAGTAAAATAAATCTCACACCCCTGGATAAAGCTCTATTGCCTTACAGAATTATTAATGTTGTATTTTCCTTCAAACACTTTAAGGCTCCTGGGCCGGATGGAATTTATCCCTTCTTCTATCAAAAATTTTGGGGAACAGTTGGGCCATCAGTTTTGAACTGTTGTTCCAAGTTTTTCGCACTAACACTCTCCCAGCAGGTATTAATAATACATATATTTGCCTTATTCCAAAAATTGACAATGCTAACAATTTGAAAAAATTTCGACCAATAGGTCTTTGTAATATGATCTATAAAATCATCACCAAGATTATTGCTAACAGAATTAAACCTTTCCTAAGCGATCTTATCAACCCTTTTCAATCTAGTTTCATTAAAGGCAGGAGAACTAGTGACAATGTTATTATTGTCCAGGAAATTATGAACCAATTCAAAAAGGCTAAAGGAAAAAAGGCCAGCATGATCCTAAAGTTTGATTTAGAGAAAGCTTTTGACCGATTAAAATAGTCGATAAATCGTATGCTCAAATTCTTCAACTTCCCCCCTTCAATCTCCCAATTAATCATGCATTGTATAAGTACTAGTAATATTGAGGTATCAGGCATGGCTGCCCCTTATCACCATATATCTTCATCCTATACATGGAAATATTTTCACGTGTAATCTCTTATCAAGTAGATATCCACAATTGTGACCCTATTCATCTTAGCCCGAGTGACCCTGGTATTTTTTATTTATTTTTTATGGATGACCTTACTCTAATGGCTAGAGCGATTGAGAAGTCATGCAACTCCATTAAAAATAGCCTCTCTGTCTTCTGCACTTTATCTGGGCAAAATATCAATCTTCAAAAATCGAAAATAATTTTTTCAAAAAACTGCCTCCAAAAATAGCTAAAGAAGTTGCTAGTAACTTTAACATCAGCATTAGGAATACCTTTGAGAAATACCTAAGCTTTTCAATTCTTCAAAATCAACCTAACCCCAGGGATTACCAATTTATTATTGATAACATGCAAAAAAAGTTATCTTCCTGGAAAGCCAACTTTTTTAACATAGATGGCCGAACCACCTTAGCAATATCCACTTTTAATTCAACCCCAAGTCATGACATGCAATACACACACCTGCCTACAAAAACTCTCAAACAAATAAATCATATCCAACATAATTTTATATGGGGATCCACTAATGAAGCTAAGAAAGTCCACTGCGTGAATTAGACTACTATTACAAAGACTAAAGAAGAAGGATGTCTTGGCCTAAAAGATGCTAACACAAAAGCAATCTTGCCTGGAGAATTCTCACCAATCCCACTGCCTTATGGTGCAAACTCCTCATCTTCAAATATTCCAGCAAAAAATCTATACTCTCCACCTTTTTTATTTGGAAAAGTATTTTAAAAGGTTGGACAATTTGCACTAAAGGTATCACTTGGCAACCATGTGAAAACTCAAATCAAAATCTTTGGTTTTTAGATTGGATACCAAATCTTCAACCATTAAGACAATGCATTGAGGGACCTCTTAATAAAAAAGAAACATGCAAAAAGGAAAAGGAAATCCTTTCAAATAGCCAATGGGACCTATCAAAAATCTCCTTTGATATTCACACAAATATTAAGGACAAACATTTTTCAAATCCCTAAACCTTTAAAAAAGGGTAACAATGATACTATTTGGAACCTGAACACTAATGGTTGTTTCATCAGCAAATCATGTCTCACAATCATCAAAACTACCACAAAAAAATTAATACGACTTCATAAGGATATGAAAACTGAAATGCCCCAACAAAATCAAATACTTCCTTTGGCAATGCCTTCACAATAGACTTTCTTGCCGTAAATATCTTCGTCACATTGGCATCAACATTGACAGCAAATGCCTTACCACATAGAAGAAGACTCCATAGAACATATCTTTATTCAGTGTCCCCTAGTACAATCTCTATGGGAAAAACTAGGAATCTTTAACCTACCCTCAACAGTAACACACCACTGGCTCATCCATATTAAAATTATAAGTCCCAACTTAAAGTCCTCTTACATGAAATAGTCTGATCTCCTTCCCTTTTTAATTTGAGGAATATGGATCAATAAAAATTACAATAACACCAACAATACCAATCTACACTCTTCCTTAAATATAGTATATAACCATGCACTAGAATATTACTTTATGACATCCAGAACACTCCCCTACGGACCAGCAAAACAATCCAGATTAAATGGCATGCTCCACTAAAAGGTTGGACAAAGCTCAATATAGATGGAGCATGCGATAACACAAAAGGATGTATATGAGGAGTATTTAGAAACAATAAGGTGAAATGGATTTTAGATTTCCACAAATACTGTAATGTTCTATTTCCGCTACATATTGAATTGCAGGCTCACCAAGAGGGATTACAGTTGGCTTCAAAGTTTGATCTATACCCATTGGAAGTGGAAACAGACACAACAGAAGTAATCAACACAATAAATAATGGCCATACAATACTAGTTATTTTGATCTACTTTTGCAGGTCATTAATGTACCAGGAGAGGGGCCTTCTACTATGACATAATTTCAGGGAAGGGAATGCAATAGCTGATGCACTAGCCAAGAAAGCCAAAAACAAAAATATCACTCAATATAATCTTAGAATAACAAAAATCTTTGCTCAACCGTCAATTTTTGTGTAACAACTGCTAACCATTAACATGAGTGGGAAAAGCAACTCGTCAAAACAACTACCTATCTCTCTATGTAATATGCTTCAATCACTAGAGAATCAAAATAATAATTGTTTGTCTGAGGGGATACATAACCCCAATAACACTATGGCATGTAATATATAAAACTCTATCTAGTATATAATATATAAGCCTTTTACTACTCAAAATTAACAAGGCAGATAGGAATGATGCAATTACAATTGCTTGTTGAGTTGTCCTAGTAAACCAAGTTGGTCTAGTGGCCCTTTACCAAGTTCGGTAGAAAAAGATATTTCCAATATATAATAAAAATAGAAAACTAACCTCTTATGTTTCAATGTCTCTTCATAATTTCCGTCTCCTCTTCACTTCCATTCAAAAGAATTAAAAGTAAAGCAATGTGCAACTAATGGCACGTATATTAACATAAATTAACTTTCTCACTAAACTTTGTTACCACATTAAAATAATCGAGAAACAGAATATAATATGAAAGTACTAGCGCATAACACATCGCTAGTTAAAGATAGTATAATTTAATTATCGTATTCACATGAATTGAATTTAAACATTATTCAAATAATCTTCAGTTGATTACTATCCAGGAAAATGAATACTTGATGTGATGATTATTACTACGATTAATTACTAAAAAATAAGTAATTAACAATTGATCACAACGTACAACAGATAATCAACGAAAAAAATATCAATGAGAGAAATAAAGGTAATTGACTAGACAGGTACAAAATAATTAACTTGGGATTCAATTTTTGAGTTAGTTCACTGTATAATACTGTTGATTCTCACAATTCAACAGATAATCAGATTACATTTGAAAGTAATATTGCTCTTTCGATTAAACGTTAATTTCAGCTATTAATCCAATTGAAGCACCATAAACAATTGCAATAATAAAATTATGGTTATGATCTAAAGGGTAACTTGTCACGAATATTTCACTATTTTCTAGTTCGATTAATAATTCAAGAGGCTCTTTCGATTACCTACTTAAATCATGAATTTAAACTAGAGCATAAGATGTAAAGAAATATAATATCAAGCTCCTCTATCGATTAAGTAAAATAAGAAATAACTCCATAATACGAATTAAAACTCCATCAATTAATTCCAAAGATTATCAAGAATTGAATCCCTTATCAAGTTATCAAAACACCATATCTGTCAACACCGAATGGAAATTACTCCATAGCAATGGAAAAAGTCATCTCAATAAGGTTTAAAAAACATAGAAAACATCAATGCTAATGATTCGATACAAACTCCTGTATTGCACCAATTGTTCATTGAAATTTTGATGAATTCTTGTGTCTTCTTGCCTTAGTTGCTTCTCAAATATTTAGTAGGTCAAAAGTCCCTCCCAAAACGTGTTTTTGGCATATTTATACCATGTAGAAGTGAGTCCGGACAAAACTACCCTTTCCTAACCGAAACAGAAAAAAACTCTATGAATATTGCACTGACGCCGCGCCTAGCGCCGTGCCCTGCGCCGCGTGTGTGGGGATTTTCAGAGGGCATGCAAAATGCCTGTCGGACCCAATTTACACTGTTGCGCCGTGCCTCGTGGCGGCCCTTGCGACGCGGCATTTTTCTTAAAAGTGAATCGTTTCGTCCACTTTTTGACATCCAAACTTGGTCATCGACCCCCGAACGTGATCCCGATTTAATTCCTAGGCTTTTACTCAGGCTTCAAAGCTCCAAATTGTTCGATTTATCTCCAATTCATCTTTTTAACTCGGAGTTAACTCATGCAAAGCATAAAACACATGATAAGTACAATTCACTATCATGTAAGCTCAAACACACATAAAATAATGAACTAATTAAAGTGTAAAACTACGACTAAAACATGAGTTTCTAACCTATCATCACGTATACCTAGATGTAGTCTAAGCAACCATTAAGATTTTACAAGACGGAGAAAAAAAAAAGGAGTGATGGCTATGAATTATGATGCATAACATTTGCTTCCTCTAGTAAACCAAGTTGCCCTAGTGTCCCTTTACCAAGTTGGGAAGAAGGGATATTTCTAAACTGATATCATTTGAATTAAGAGCCCACGCATTTTTTAAACGGAATATTGCCGTTTGCTTTCTTTCTTCCTATATATTTTCCAAAACTTTTAGTTAAACATCGAATTTGAGGCATCCATTTTTTATATAATCATGTGGATTATTTAAAATTTTATCTTGCCTCAGCATCTTTATCCTTAAATTTCTTTTATCTACTAAAGGTTTCTTTTAGGGGTATTATCACTTTTTGTCCGCGCCAGAAACTATGGTAGCCGAAAAAGTGTATACAATATGTATAATTTTTGTATATAACATACGGAATATGTATATATACAAAAATTATACATATTTTATACACTTTTTCGACTATTATTTTTACAGCAACTATACAATATCATTTTTTCTTGCTTTTATCATTCCCTCATCTTTTACAGGGCCAGCAAAATGGGCTACGAAAGAGAAGCCTCTACGAGTGGCCCATTGACCCTCAGTTTTATGGGGAAGTGCACGGTTAGCCACTAATAACACATGTATTTACTTTTAAGCCATTGTTTAAAATGCCTTTAGTCTTTAGCCACTGCTTTAATAAACTTCAACTGCCCGGACGAAAATACCCTTCTGTTCATGTCCTTAACTTTTGAACTTGGAACTCTAAGTTCAGGACTTGAGGACTACATGTTCTTAACTTTTGAACTTGGAACTCTAAGTTCAGGACTACACGTCCTTAACTTTTGAACTTAATTTCAGGGCTTCAGGACTACATGTCCTTAAATTTTGAACTTGGAACTCAAACTTCAGGACCAAGCGTCCTTAACTTTTGAACTTGTAAGTCTAAGTTCAGGACCAAGTGTCCTTAACTTTTGAATTTGGAACTCAAACTTCAGGACCAAGAGTCCTTAACTTTTGAACTTGTAAGTCAAAGTTAAGGACCTATTGTCCTTAACTTTTGATCTTGTAACTGTAAATTAAGGATTGTTTGTCCTTAACTTTGAACTTGTAAATCTAAGTTCAGGACCAAGTGTCCTTAACTTTTGAACTTGGAATTCAAAGTTAAGGACTTTGAACTTGTAAGTCAAAGTTCAGGACCAAGTGTCCTTAACTTTTGAACTTGAAACTCAAAGTTAAGGACAATGCTTAACTTTTGAATTTTTTTTTCTTTAGAAATGTAGAATTTATCGCTATTGTAGTCCTTAACAAGTTACAATTTTTACAAACACTTGTAATCCCAAAAAAGTTGCAGGCAAGCTTATGAAAATTTCAGTAAACAATTATGGAGACTAATAAGTATAAAAGTTGGCGAGAACTTGAAAGGACTCGGCAATCAAGTTGCACCAGCATGCACTAAAGAGAAGATAAAAGCGATGCAGTCAGAGAGAAATATTTGGCTGTCTCCATTTGAATCCCAGACGGCCCGTGAAAACATCACGACCAAAGACCACGACTCTATTCTGAAAATAAATCTAACCTATTAAATGTAATGGAAGAAAGGGTAAAAATGTCTTCTCATATTAATTTTAATAAAGTAATAGCTATTTTTTTCAATATTAGAATTGCTGAATAAAAAATAAATACCACCTAAAATAATGGCTACCCCACGCCATTTCTGCTCAGTTTTACTAGGTCATATTAATAACTTATGCACATTTGACAGACATTAAAGCCTGGTCCATTTTTGTGAGAAATTATTTGATTTGTCGCATTGCTGATGTCAACATGGCCCATAATGATTTTGCCACGATATAAGTGTAAAAATTGCGCAGAGCACCTTATTTGGTCGCCCCCATTTAACCTATATCCGCTTTTTAAAATTTTTTTAACTTGTACCCATTTTTTAAATAACTTCAGCTCCATTTCCCTCGCTGAGCTGAAGTTCACCAGTTAAGCTGAAGTTCGCCAGTTATAAAGACAAAACTTCAGCTCTAGAGCTGAAGTTTCCCAGTTACAAACTTCAGCTTTAGAGCTGAAGTTCCCAAGTTATAAAGACAACAACTTTAGCATATGGGGCTGAAGTTCCCCAATTACAAAGACAAAACTTCAGCTCTAGATTGTAAACTGGGGAACTTCAGCATACGGGGCTGAAGTTCCCCAATTACAAAGACAAAACTTCAGCTCTAGATTGTAAACTGGGGAACTTCAGCTCTAGAGCTGAAGTTTTTGTGTTTATAACTGGGAAACTCAGCCCGTATGCTAAAGTTCCCCTGTTACAAAGACAGAACTTCAGCTCTAGAGCTGAAGTTCCCCATTTAGCTGAAGTTCCCAGTGTAACTGGGGAACTTCAGCCCTTATGCTGAAGTTTTTGTCTTTATAACTGAGGAATTTCAGCCCCGTATGCTGAAGTTCCCCAATTACAAAGACAGAACTTCAGCTCTAGAGCTGAAGTTCCCCAGTGTAACTGGGGGAACTTCAGCCCCGTATTAACTGGGGAACTTCAGCCCCGTATGCTGAAGTTTTTGTCTTTATAACTGGGGAACTTCAGCCCCGTATGCTGAAGTTCCCCAGTTACAAAGATAAAAACTTCAGCTCTAGAGCTGAAATTTCCCATTTACTAGAGCTGAAGTTCCCCAGTTACAAAGACAAAAACTCAGCTCTAGAGCTGAAGTTAGTTCCCCAGTTGCAAAGACTTCGCAAGCTACTTCAGGCCCGTCTACTAGAATGCTGAAGTTTTGCGTGATTGCCTTTGCTACTTCAGCCCCACATGCTGAAGTTATGCGCAAAAGCGGGTACGAATACAATTTTTTTTACAAAGCGGGTATAAGTTAAAACGTGGTACAAAAAATGAGTACGGATGCAAAAACCCAGTCGAACAGAGACGAAAGTTGGCCATATTGATTCGAGAGTGTCGGGAGTCCGGTGTGGAAGGGTTGTCGCTCCACGGATAAAAGTTAACCGACACCTAATGACTCCTAAGAACTCTTATCGTAGGATTAACAGGTTATTGGCGGGGAGAACTAGCACGAATATAAAATCTTTAAAATTCATGGTTAAAGTAATATTTCCCTGCAACACTAATCCTCCCTATAGTAGATCAAATGTTACAAGTGGATAGGAAATAAATATGGCGGAGACTCAAGTTAAGGCAATAAATCACAAGCACATAAGGAAGGAGTATTATTATTTTTAGTCCGTGCCAGAAACTATTTATATTTCATAGTTAAAAAAAGGTGTAAATTTGTATAATTTTTATATATAACGTACATAATGTATATATATATATACAAATTTTATATATTTTTCGATTATTATTTTAACAGCGAATATACAGTGTCATTTTTCCATAATGAAAGCGAAATGATATTGCCTCTTTGGTTGGCCAGGCGTGAGGACTGAAATGTTCAATTGCTAGTTGTGGAATGAATACCAAACCTTATATGATGGTAAATAATAGGCCTGAATCCAGAAACTACATATAAATAATAGTAATAATGATAGTCTGTTCAAACTCGTGAACTCACTACGCTATTTAAAGGCAAAAATATTTGATGACTTCTCTCCGTACCTATGATTTATAAATATTGCAAGTTGCTTTCAGTAATGCCGACATCTTTCAAGTTGCCAAGGTTTTTTATTGGATACAACTTTATTTGCTTTATTTTCTTTTAAAATTAAAAGCGGATTCAAAATTTAAATTCTGTGAGTTCAATTTTAAAATTTTTAGTATTTGAACCCGTTGTATTTTTAAAGTTATGGGTTCAGACCTACTATTTATTAAAAATTTTACACATATGCTCCACGACAAAAATAATGGATTCAGATGAACCCGGTGACCATATTCTACATCCGCCCCCGTATAAAATATGTGCTCATGTCGGGGTCTTTATTGGTGGGTGGGTCAATTGATTTACTTAGAATATAAAGTGAGAGAAAAAAAAATCCGTACTTTAACATCAACTTAGAAGTTATTATAGCAAATTTGAAAACCTAAACTAAGCTTATAGTAATTAATTATTATTTAGAGAAATGCATGTGATCAAATAATTCCGTAGTAATTTTGAAGAATTACGAAGTTTGGATTTTTATTGCTGCTGAGGCCAATATATGTGCAAGGTTCATTAATGTTCGTTAATGACGCAATTATCAATTCAAGTAAATCAAATTGTTTGGAACATTATGCTCAAGAAATCTGTCAAAGGGAATGTGTACTTTTGTCTTTTTAAGTCCCTATTCCCCACCCCCACCATCCAAAAAAAACAAAAACAAATTGGAGTATTAAAATAAAGAGAGAGAAAGAAATGGATTGGTTTTATCTTTGATTATAATACACAGCACAAGTTTGATTAGCAATTTTTGCCTATAAGTGTTTTACATGGTAGGGGCATTAAGAGAAAGATATACTGATGTTGTAGAAAATATTTATACAATAATATTATTTAAAAGTAATTGAATATTACTTAGTTGATAAATATTACTCCCTTCGTTTCAAATTAGATGAAGTACTTTCCTTTTTTGTTTGTTTCAAAATAAATGACATATTTTTAATTTAGAAATAATTCAATTTAAACTTCTTGTTTCTTAAACTCCGTATCGAGCTAAACTAACTCATCTAAATTGAAACGGAGGGAATAATTGGTAATATTAAGAAAATGATACATAACACGTTGGATATATAACTCAAATTACAGTAGTAATATGATGATTTATTATATTGTGAGGTATATAACTCAAATCCTAATGGAAAATGGAAACGGACAGGAGCCCCAACATTGTGTCCACCCAAAAATCATCCAAAACGAAACTCGAACTCGAGACCTCTAATTTGAAAGAGTACAACCACTCCACTACAACTTGCTGGTGAAGGAGGAGTCCTTATCCATGCAAGTCTTTGGACAACCAATAAAATTAAATTTCTGAATCACAAGCTCAATGAAAGTAAAGTCCATTGTCTCCCCAACATCACTTTATTTTTCCCAAGTATATATCTACACGTGAAATCCCAATAATTTCTCATGCATTTGTGGGGTCCTCTTTTTGCCAGCCACTCTCCTTTTGTTCTCTTGCCTACTGTCCAACTCCTAAGAATCTCATTCTCTCTTAGCTTAGCTCTACTCTCTTCTCCTCCTCCTCCTTCTATGTTTTTAAACCTTTGTTGAGTTCTTCTTCAAAAGCTGCAATTGTATAGCTTTAAAAAACAATGTCACTTTGCCAATATTCCATTCTTTGTCTTCTGCTTTTTCTACTATTCCTCACTTCTTCTGGAAATGGAGCATTTGGTCAGGCAGATAATGAACTACTTCTCCCACTCAAAACACTTCAAAGGATACAACACAGCCATTATGGCCCAAGTTGTTCATCTCAAAAATCAAGTGAGTTTATGCGCACACACAAAGAAAGACATTGTAGCTTGAGCTAATCATATACTGTAGTATATATTAGTGGTTGTTTAGCTTTTCTCATACCAATATTATCAAACTCTTTCTTGGGATCTGCTATCATAAATTCAGCCACTTAATTTTCATGCTTTAAGTCATCTAATTAACTCAATTATTGCTTCTCTAATCCCTATATCCTTAACAGTATGTGCGGAAGCTGATGTAGGCTATTCATATATGTGAAAACCTACTAGAATTTCATTCGATATTACATTTGGAACCAATAAATTCAAAGTAGTACAGGTAGTTTAGTGTTAAGAATTACCTTGAAGGTATAAATCCTTCAAATTTAAATCCTGAATCCGTCTCTGACTATATGACCAGTACGTGTTGTTAATTGTCATCATCTGTGGTTTTCCAGGAAGTGAAAATGGGGCAACAATATTAGAAATGAAGCACAAAGATTACTGCTCTAGATCAAGAGGTGACTTGAATGGAAGGCTGCAGCAACGATTGTTAGCTGATGATATTCGAGTTCAGTCAATGCAATCACATATCAAGAACATCAGTTCACAACAAGTTGAAACTTTATCACAGACCACCCGAATTCCTATCACTTCAGGTGTCCCAATGCAGACTCTAAATTACATTGTCACGATGAGATTAGGCGGTCGAAACATGACAGTGATTGTAGACACAGGAAGTGATCTAACTTGGGTACAATGCCAACCTTGTAGATTTTGTTACGATCAACCAGAACCTCTTTTCAATCCCTCATTTTCCTCTTCTTATCAATCAGTTGCATGTAATTCATCAGCCTGTCAATCTCTTGTATCTGCAACCGGGAATTCAGGACTATGTGGTACTAATTCACAAACTTGTAATTACCTTGTAAGTTATGGAGATGGATCTTACACAAAGGGTGAACTTGGCCAGGAGCATTTGGTTCTTGGAAACACTTCAGTTGACAATTTTGTTTTTGGCTGTGGTAGGTATAATACTGGTCTCTTTGGTTTAGCTTCAGGTCTTATGGGACTTGGAAGGAGTGATCTTTCTTTAATATCTCAAACTTCTGATGTATTTGGAGGTGTTTTCTCTTATTGTTTGCCTTCAACTGAGGCAGAGTCCTCTGGTTCACTAGTATTTGGTGGTGATGCTTCAGTTTTCAAGAACTCTACACCAATCTCTTACACTAAAATGGTTCCAAATCCACAGCTTTTTAGCTTCTATTTTCTCAATATAACTGGGATGACTATTGGTGGGGTTGTTGTTCAAGATTCAAGTTTTGGCCAAAGTGGATTTCTCATTGATTCTGGCACAGTTATCACAAGGCTTCCTCCTTCCATTTACAAAGCTGTTAAAGCTGAGTTCTTGAAACAATTTTCAGGGTACCCTTTTGCACAAGGTTATTCAATTCTTGACACTTGCTTTGACCTCTCTGCGTATGAAGAAGTGAACATTCCAACCATTAAAATATATTTCGACGGCGGTGCTGAGATGGAAGTGGATGTTGCTGGTGTTTTCTATTTTGTGAAGAGTGATGCATCTCAGGTATGTTTGGCTTTGGCAAGCCTACAATATGAAGATGAGACTGGAATTATTGGAAATTTACAGCAGAGAAACACTAGGGTCATATATGACACAAAACAGTCACAAGTTGGATTTGCAAAAGAAACCTGCAGTTTCATGTAGATGACAGAAACTAGCTAAGGCCAATAACGACTCGTTGGCGATGATATCTTTACTATTTTGCTAGACGGAGATAACTATTGGAGCTTTATTTATGGAGGAAGATACAGATATTATGGTTGGCAGTTATTGTTATGTAAAATATCCCATAAACTTCTCTTAATGATGTAACAGTTCAATCCTCTTATAAAATGTGAAAACAGCATATTGACTACAAGAGAGGAACCTCAATTGTTTTTCTCCCTAATATCATATCACTGCTAAGTGGTATGTACAAAGAGAAGAAGGTAATTGAGTTTTGTTTTGGCCCAGTAAGAAAATATTGATTCTTAATCATCTCATCAAAAATAAAAAGTTTTTACAGGAAAGAATACAAATTAGCATATTCTTTACAAGCATATAAAAACAGGTATCAGGCCCACGATAGAATGTCTCGACAACCGAGCCTGTGGTCCGTAGGTTGTGGCAGGAAAGAAAAATGAGAGAGCCAAAAAAATGATTCCTTTTTCTCCTCGAAATCACAACAATACCAGAGCCAACCACTCTAGCACGTTTCAATTCTTGAGCTGGATTCACAAGTACTACTTCATAAAAACAAACTTACAAGGTCATTTGCTAGAAATGGTACAAAATACAAATGGTTAAAATCAAGTTGAGCCGTACCAGGTAAATAACTTTGTTCAATGTGCTCTAACTTCTTTACCAGAAAGCTAGTACAATCTCGGTCATGCTGCTAAAAAAATAGCAGCTGAGAGACACAAACGTTTGCACACCAGAATGGCGGAGTATACTTTCCCTACTATGGCACTTATGAATCCACTAAATGTTGATCGATGTTGGTTACTAGCGGAGTCATCTCCAGCTTTTGAGCGCCCAAGTTATCGTCGCCCTTTTTCGTTTTCAACATCTCAGTTGGTAGAATAGAATCATCGGGGTCACTGCTTGGCACCAAAAATAGAAGGCCAATTGGAAGGACCCTTGAAAAGCTCCGGATAACTACTGCTATCCAAAGGTTGTCAAATTGAGTTCTTGTGACATTCAAGGTGTGAAGTAAGAGGCCTCCAGCCCAAGATGCTGTGAGACTACCAACATGATCAATTGACATTAGCAAAGCGAAAAAAGTTCCTTCAATGCCAGAAGGGCAAAGCTTTGAACTGAGTACTAGAAGAGGCATCCATCTGAGACGCCCGATCATATGAGAAATTGCTGCATCGCATACAGCAACAACATAATCAGGGATTCCAAACTGCAGGTTTACTCGTGATATCAATATCAAATCTAGCAGTCCTGAAGCGCCATATAATAGCTGAGACCAAAAAAGTACGAAACGAAAAGGATGGTTTTTAAAAGAATTCTGGTAGAGGAGAACTCCGAGAAGATAGCCTACTGCACCAACAGAGGATATTGTACCTACAATCTCCTGCATAAATGTCGAAAATGGATTGACACTCTGTGATATTAAGATGTTATTTTCCAACTCCATAAGTAGACAAATAAGGAATATGCAAAGTCATGAGCAAGAGGTAAGATCTTGAATCACAAAGTTGTCGACAAACAAGGTTTGAATAGATAAAAGTTCAAGTACCTTTGAGAACAATGGGCCATCCTTTGCATCTGTATACCAGTAAAACATTCCCTCGTGAATATGCAAACTCAATGCAAGGGAAATGTACATGTATAAACACGGCCTCCACACATTCTCGCATTTCAGAGCCATCCACATAGCCTTACAAGCATCCAAGAACTTTTGACCTACCTGTTTGCAGAAACATATGTTCACAATACAACTACAAAAAGATCAAGAACTGTCTTAAGCCGAGCAAAGGGATTTACGAGGTTCCAATATACCTGCCTGTATGCAACATTGTGTATAAAGGGTTCGTGCAGCATCATTCCTACCAAAATTACCAGCGCAGCTGGAATGCTTAAAACACCAAACACTCCCTACCAGATAACATTTATCAGAAAACAAGGAAATATCAAGTGACAAGAGGCAATAAGTAACTCAGGCTACTCATGAAGCAGCATTATTATGTTCATTCTAGAGGTAAGCTAGAGTCGGTTAAGCCAACAAAAATATAAATGAAGCCATAAACTCTTGTGGATATGAACAAACCAATATATCTGAATAATATACAGTAGTTTCATCTAACAGGAAAAAGCATTCAACAAGATTCATTACAAAAATCAAGAACAACTCCTTAGTCTTGATAAATGATTAGCAAAATGCAAATTAAAGAAGAGGCAATATTCCATCGACAGTGATCGAAATAGGCCAGCGATACCAAACCTTAGATCCAATTAGATGAACCAAAAAGCCACTGATAGTGTACCCAATCAGTTGCCCGACTGAAGAGCTCACTCCACACAAGCTTTGCATGTCACTGGCAAGAGAAGGATGGCTTATACTATTCTCTGTGACACATGCATCAATAGTAACATCTGCTACTGCCTGCGCAGCACTACCACCCATTAAGCACAACAAAGCAGATGCAAGTTGTAAGTTGTGGCCGAATGACAAACTGAGCATGGCAAAAGCACCAAGAAAACCTAAAGAACAAAGGGAGGCAAGTCAAAAGAATTCTCTTCTGTCTGTTATTTGACAACTCGACATCTGAAATTGGATAAAGTAAATTCTTTAAACCAACTACAAAGCAGAAAACTATTTCTACATTCTAGAAAAGATAATTAATCAGTCACTCAAAGATGACTCAATACCAAACTAATGGGGGTTAATGTTATGAATGCTCTATATCTGTTACGCTCTATTTGGGATTATTTTATTTCAATACCATATAATATGTCTTTTCGATAGTAGTATAGTACAAATACACCGAGAAATGCAATGTCATTTTTAGCAGAAGTACAACAACTTACAGAATGTATATTTGCAATGATCGCAATGAGCAATCAAATATTTTAGAATTCAAGACTGCCATAAGCTGGTTTACATAACACTGACAACAACTACTATCTTGCTCAGCCTTTGAGTTTCCCTCTATATCTATATGTGTATATCTAAAAGAAGTTGCAACGAAAAGGTAAATGAGAGAAAGTGCCGTTGGATAACACCATACATATTCTTCCATCTCACAGTGACATCATCTTATTGTTACTGAAGCACAGGTTCTAGAGGTAGACCAGCTACTGGACAATTAAGAGTCTATAACTTACATCCGGTACAAATAAGCCGAACTCCTGAAAGAGTGGCATTAATGAAAAGGTTTGACGATCCCTTTATCATAACAACTAATGAAAAGTTAACCAATGAAGACGAAGATTTGGTTTAATTCCTATCTTTAATGTTGATTAGGAGCTCAGTTAATCATTCAGTGTTCAAATACAGCTTTGTCTTCCATCAGAAAATCCCACCCAGCCCAGGATTTTAAGTCGGTTGTCATGTTTTGGTCTCTAGTTGCTCAGTTTACCATTTCTTAATGATTAGACACAGTTCTGGTGTTATTTCAGTGTCATCAGTGATAAGTCACAGAGGGGAACTTTTGAGTTCAATCAGAATAAACTGAAATAGGAAAACTGGAAAAGTTCATAAGTTAAACAAGACATTTGATCTTTTCAACATTTCAATTCAGAAGTTATTGGTCTGAGCAAACAAACCTAAATGTTCATAACTTCACGTTCAAACAACAACAACAACTGTTCCAAACAAGTTGTCTGGCTATATAAATACTCATTGACCATCTTACTCCATTTAAACTAGTGGCATAGTCAAAGATGATGATTAAATACAAACAAATCGGATATCATTAATGGTAACAGCAAATTATCTTGAAAAATACAAAAGGGTAGTTTTATAAACTTTTATTGCCACCAAAATCACATACCAGCAAGAATGAAGTATGGCCTCCTTTTGTATCCTCTAATGGGAAGAGTATCAGTTAAAAGGCCCCAAAGGGGCTTCACAATCCAAGGAAATTGAATTATTCCTGAATATATTTGAGCTTCAGAGGGTTGTAGCTTTTGCTCATCCTTCATATAATACTGAGTAGTAATCTTGCTTAGACCTGTACTCAATCCCTGATTAATACCATATATAATAACCACACCTGACACAAAACTCCAGTGAAATTCATCACATAACATTCTGAACCAGTAATATGGTTTCAGAATTATTCCTAACATTTTATTTTTTTGGCTTTTTTCTCTGTGTAGTTGTCCCTTTAATGGAAGTTCATCTTCTTCCCTCATTATTCAACTAATTATAATTATTCAGTGATTTCATAAGGTGGTAAGATCCAGATCAAAAATGAAAGTAGTTCACAGAGTCAACGGAAACTGGGAGAGTCAAGTAAAGAAGAAGACATCAAAGAAAAAACAAAGTGTACATAATATTTAAGTTGTTTATATGTCCTTTTCTCAGTTTCCAAGTTACTCAACTATGTAAAGAAAGTATATATTATTACTCAGTCTATATATATTTGCTCATTGTGTGCATATTTCACTTCATAAAAATACCCTTATTATTTAAGAGCCACCATATTAAGCTTAAGGGCTTTTTAGTCCTTCTCCAAACCCATAATTTCCCTAAAATATAAAGCCCAAATAAATTTGGATCTCTACTAACTGTTCTGATGTGAAAGATTTTCACTCTATTTTACATCTCCCATGATGGTTCTTCCCAAATTCTAGAAGGATTTTTTTCTTCCTCAAGTTTTTCTCTTTGCCTTGCCGCATGTATTGTGATGAAGGTAAGGGTTTAAATGCTTATTTTCGTATCAGAATCATGGTAATTTTTTTCTTTTGATTTATTTATGCCACCATCATTTCCATTTTATTTGTCCTTTTTCTTAATCGAACTATCTCATTGATGAAATTTTATACTTTTGTTGGCTTTAAATACAGATGCTTCATAATATTTTCGTCGATTTTACAGTAGGTATCTCAAGAAGTCATTGTCCATGTGGTGATAATGAATTCTATATTAATCGAGAAATTACTGAAAGATGAGATGAAGAACTTAGACATGAAAATATTGGCATGGGCAATAGTGACTTGTATAATTGCTATGTAAATTTTGCTAAACTAGTTGGTACTCAGTTAGACGAGATCGTTATTTTGGAAGTGCAGAATGTCCTACGGGAATTTATAGGAGAGATTACGTTTGCCATCGAGCTAGAAGCCCTCGTCCTCGGGAGGTTGTGGAAAAAGAGCAACAACGAGATCGAAAATCTTCTAGATGCAATCGTAATGCTAAGATATGTGTTGCTAATGAAATAATTGATAGTCACTCGTTGGATAGTGGTATATTTTGATAATGTCCACGATCATGAGCTATTGAATGATAAGGAAGCGAAATGTTTTTCCTGCTTATCGAAATATTGAAATTATTGATCAAAAAATGATTATACTTCTTGCAAAAGCTGGATGTTTAATGAGTTTAATCTGAAGAGTGCTTGCACTAAAAAAGGATGTAGATGTAGGCGAATTGCCTTTTACAGAAAAAGACATCAGGAATTTTGTTCAATCAAAAAGTTCTACCAATATTGAATATGATGCTTTGGAGATATTAAAAATTTGTAAAAGTTTGAAAGACAAAGATGTCGATTTCCAATATGATTTCACAGTTGATGCATGCTAGAGACTGAAAATATCATTTGGGCATTTGGGGACTCTATTCGTGCTTATGAGCTTTTTGGAGATGTAGTTATTTTTTATACTACTTATCGATTGAATCGTTATGGATGCCGCTAGAAGTATGGGTTGGTGTGAACAATCGTGGAAATACCATTTTCTTTGGTTGTGTTCTGTTACGGAAAGAGAAGGCATCTTCCTTTTCATGGGCATTAAAGGTGAATATTATTATATTCTCAAAATAAATTTAATATTTTCTTTTTGTTATAAATAGAACTCTATTTAGAGTGAATTTCTATATTTTAAAGAGTTCTACTTTGTGGCTAAGTCATTTTTCCCCAATAAATAGAGGGGTCTTAACCCATTGTAAATCACCCCAAAATTCAATAAGAATTTCCTCTCTCTTTCTCTGCAATATTGTTCTTGTTCTTTATTGTTTTATCACACGTTATCAGCACGAGACTCTATCGTCTCAAGAAGCTCTTTGAGAAGATTAAGGTATAACTTTTCTCCTCTCCTTTTCTTTTAATTATGACTGACATTATGAAAAGAAAGTTCGTTCCCTTGAAATTCCGGGCAAGAACTATATGACATGGATGTTGGATGCTGAAATCCATTTAGATGCAATGGGTCTTGGAGACGCCATTAAAGATAAAAATAAAGCATCTACCCAAGACCGTGCTAAGGCCTTGATTTTCTTGCGCCATCACGNAATAAAATAAAATGATCGCAGAAATTTCAGCCACAATTTATAGATATTTCTTCTTATTTCCAATAATCTTTACCGTTTGAACAGCATATACAACACCCTACCATTGAAAGTCATTAGTTGCGGGGAAAAAAAAAACTAAGTCATCTAATTAAATATTTTTGTATTGCCCTCGATCTTGGCCATATTTAAAATGGAGAATGCAAATAGCTTGTTAGCGTTGTGAAACATATACATTGTTTTTGATCTGTATGTTTTGAAACATGTACTTATTTAACATTCTTCAGAATGATTTCGGCTGAGTGTTGTAGTTAGCATGACAAGCCATGTATGCACTTAAAAATTTTAAATACTAATATTTATTCGTATATTTCCTTTGTATGTCAAACCATGGGAAGCAAATATGGATAACTCACAAAGCAAACTTGGATCAAAGTTCAATTGTAAAAATATTTGTTTAGTTGATTCATGTACAACACATACAATACAAAGAGAAGAAATATTTCTCTCATTTAAATATGTGTAAGGCAGATGTTACTACAATTTCTGGTAGTAGTAAATTAATTGAAGGCTCTGGAAGAGCTACTATAACTCTGCCTAAGGGAACAATACTTATCATAGAGAATGCAATGTTCTCCTCCAAGTCCAAAAGGAACTTGTTGAGTTTTAA
>MDKJ01242753.1:0-42338 GCA_005239525.1 Nicotiana knightiana | reverse complement strand
ATGTTTCGAAAACATGTGTAAATGGAGTATTTGTAAATGGGGTATTAATATTACTATTACTACATGATGCTGAAGAAGAACCTCTTTTTTTATTTCCCCTACCAGCAACTCTTTTACACGCTCTTTTAGCAGCATTAAACATATTGTAAAAATTTAAGTATAAGCAAAAATTAAATATGCAAATAAAATAGTAAATAAGAGATAGAGTTGGAGGGAGTGCACCGAATTCGGTATAAATTGAGCACTTGATGATTCACAATTCCAATGTTACCACGAACAAACGTCAAGCAAGTATTTCAATTTTGAAGTTCAATTGTTCTTCAAACTTCAAAATTCGAATGATAAAACACGATAAATTAAATTCCAAAACAAAGAGCCAAATAAAATTAGAAGATGAGTTGAAGACTTAAAGTCTTGAAAATTGGAGAATGAGAGATTAGAGAATGAGAGAAATTCTGAAATTGAAATTGAGAAATGATAGTTGAGTGAAGAAATGAAGAAGAGGAGGGGTATTTATAGTTTTAGAGAAGGTTAATTTTGTAAAATGAAAATAGGTTAAAATTTAAAGAAAAAAGGGGCTATTTGTGCAATTTTAACGTTGGGCAACGACATGCTGTCAGGGGTGACCGTTGCCAACGGTCAATGGGCCCCACATCTTTAAAAAAAAAATAACCGTTGTACCGGGCCGGGCCGGTTAAACCGGTACACGGTTACGGTTCACTACCGGTCCGGTTACCCGTTTCAAAATAATTAAACGGACAAACCCCCTCTAACCCCCTACCTAGCCCACCCGGCCCCCTATGAACCGGGCCGGGCCGGTTAAACCGGTACACGGTTACGGTTCACTACCGGTCCGGTTACCCGTTTCAAAATAATTAAACGGACAAACCCCCTCTAACCCCCTACCTAGCCCACCCGGCCCCCTATGAACCGGGCCGGGCCGGGCCGGTTCCGGTTTTAACCGGTCTGGGCCGGGCCGGTTACGGGTCAACCCGGCCCGTTTGCCACCTTTAGTTTTACGTCGATGGCGAAAGTTGAATTTTTACCAAGAGCATTCAATAAATAAAAATAAAAATTATATAAATAATTTAAGTGGATGCAAGACCTCATATATATACATAAAAAACAATTAACCTTATATAAAATATATATATATATATATATATATATATATATATATATAACATCTAGGTCTGCCCCTACCTTAGGACCCCCAATTATGAAGGCCCCATTTATCTATTATATATGAATTTATTTATTTTAAAAATATAAGCGCTTTAAATTAAATAATACAATTTTTATAACAAAGGAAAAAGTTATTTTAATGATTATTTCAAAGATTGAGTTTTATTTTAGGAAATAAAAATAGTAGTTTTGACAAGAAATTACTCTTTAGAGATCTTGCGGTATGAAAGTGGATTTCTTTTTCTACTATTTTGACAAGTGACCCAAATTTTCAATTTGTTTATCTTTTGGCTTTCTCATCATAAATAAAAACGCGTAAAATTTTTTTTGCTCCTTTCCTTTGTTTGTAAAGCATAGCGTGTTTTATAATAAAAAAGAGCTCGATGTTTCTTTCTCTTGGTGCAAGTTAGCATAACGTGCGCCAACCATGGGAGGTAGGAAAGGTGGACCTTTAGCTCAGTCCCAAGCAGTGATACCAACACAAAAGTATGCGGTGAAGACTAGCTGGCAAAGCGGAGCAGTTAAAAGAGCAAATTAGCGAAGAAATTAACATCTCCAGAGAAGCATCTCCGGCAATTGTGCAGGAATCTAACATACAGATTGAGACTTTGACACCTGCGAAGGAGAAATTGGGTGAATGGTTAGACGTAATCCACTCCTCAAGTAGTAGCAGTAAGCAATCCTGGGCGGATGAAGTAGAATTACATGATGAGGTAACAGGTAAGATAACTAAATCGAGGGCTTCCATTTGGGACAATTTTGATATTTCAAAATTTTCAAATGTTGATTTTAAATTGGAATATGTAGACCCAATTCACTATGGGGAACATCAGATTGGGGAATTTAGTCAGGATGACATTAATTCTGAGATTGAGTATTGGAAGAATGTTATAGTCTGTTATGTTTTAGGTGTGTACCCTCCATTTTCAGTATTGAATGGGTTCATTCAAAGGTTGTACGGTCAAATTGGTATCAATGAAATACCCATGATGAAAAATAGAATAGTTCTGGTTCGGTCTGATAGTGAGGAGGGTAAGAATGAAGTCCTACAAGGAGGTATCTAACACTTCGACAACAAACCGTTCCTTGTTAAGAAGTGGCAGTAGGATATGGAGTTTTCTAGGGAGGAGTTTCATTGGGTTCCAATATGGATTAGGTTGCCTGGACTAGACTTCAAATATTGAAGTGCTAGTGGCCTGAGCAAAATAGGAATCTTGGTTGGGAAACAACTGATGGTTGATAAGAATACAGAGAAGAAAATGGGGCTTAACTTTGCTAGCTTATTAGTGGAAGTGAAGATTGGGGCTCAATCACCTCAGAAGATATATTTTAGGAATGAGAAAGGAGTTGTAATAGAGCAGCAGTTTGAATATGACAGAAGCCATCAGTGTGTGATACTTGTCATAATTATGGGCATACAGTTGATATATGCAGAAAGAATAAGGTGACTAAGAAGACAAAGGAAATTGGGGAAGGGGAGGAAGCTCATGGGGAGAATCCTCAAAACTGTAAGGAGAAAGAAGTTGAGATAGAAAAGACAATAGAGACTAATAAAGTAGATAGAAATAAGAGTAGTAACAATTTTGAATCAAGGATTGCACAACACAAGACACAAGGGGAAGAATTCAGAGTACACGTGGATGGTGCTCAGAAAAATGGAGGGTGGGTTCAACATTCAAACCCTGGGAAGTCACCTAGAGTAGGAAAGGATGAAATGGTTGTAGCAAATTCATTTCAAACATTGAGCAGAGAAGTACATCAACTTCAGTGGTGCAGAAATTGGTGGAGTCTAACAAAGGGGATAACATGTTTCCAAGTATTGGAAATGGTTAATATACTAAGCTGGAACGCAAAGTGCCTGAATGAGATCAATAATCAGAAGGAGGTGAAACTCCTATGAAATGAGAATAATATAGGGTTGATTTGTCTATTAGAAACCAAAATAAGGATTAATAGAGTACCATGGATAGCAGGAACAATGTTTTTAGGGTCGCAGTTTTTTACAAATCATGAATCTCATTACAATGGCAGAGTTTGGGTGTTGTGAAGACTAGATCTCTATAATGTGACTGTCAAAGGGAGCATAGTTCAGGCTATCACTTGCCAAGATACTTTTGTTTCTTTACATTTAACTTTTATGATAACATTTGTGTATGCCTATAATCGAAAAAAAGATAGGAAAGAATTATGAGATTATCTTTGCTCCATTGGCTGAGGTAGTAATATTCATTGGATGGCGTTAGATGACTTTAATGTTGTCCTCGATACATGGGATGGAATAGGGGTAATCCATTAATGTATGTTGAGGCGGTTGATTTTGCAAACTGTATAGATATATAGATGTGGGTTATCAGAGTTGCCTAGCACTGGTGGTCAGTCCACCTGGAATGATAGACAAGAGGTACATAGAGTATTTTCCAAGATAGATTGGGTATTTGTCAATGGTGAGTGGGTAGATGTAATGCCAGGGTGTATAGTTAACATCCTACTAGAGGGTGTGAGTGATCACCGTCCAATCAGAGTCTCAATTAGGCAAGATCAGCATGTAAAGAAGACTTTCAAATATTGTAATGTTTGGAGCACACATCCACTCTTTTTGGAGATTGTTAGAAAGAGTTAGAATGAACAAGTTCAAGGATACACAATGTTCAGGGTGGTCAAAAACTTGAAAACACTCGAGAGTAAATAAATAACATTTTAGCAACATCCTAAAAGATGTCCAAGTGACAAATTCCTTATTATTAGAAGTCAAGGGCAAATTGCAACTTCAACCATATGATCAGAGTCTTCAGGCAGAGGATAAAACATCATATCTACAAGGAAGCCTCTATTCTAGCAGAAAAGCTTCTTCTACAAAAGAGTAAGGCTACTTGGATTAGACTTGGTGATGATAACTCCAAGTATTTTCACTTTGTGATCAAACAAAGGAAGTTGCAGCAGTCAGTAGCACAAATACAAGATGAACATTAGATCACTCAAACAGATCCTAATGTGATAGGAGGGGTTTTTGTTAAATTTTATCAGAACTTACTTGGTGAGGTGGAGGGCACAAAAAGTCCTGCTCATACAGGATTCTTGAGAAATGACCCCATTCTTGAAGAGAACAACAATTGAGTCTAATTAGAGTTTTTATTGAGAAGAAAGTCAAGGAAGCTATGTTCAGCATTTGTATTAATAAAAGTCCAGGTCTGAATGGGTATGGTAGTAGTTTATTCAGAGATGCAAGGAACATTGTTGAGAAGGAAGTCACAGAAGCAGTGTAGTTTTTCCAAAATGGGAAGCTCTTGAAATAGATTAACTCAAAAGTGATAGCATTGATTCCTAAAATTAGTAGACCACTAGAGGCAAGCAAATTCAAGCCAATCTCATGTTGCAATGTGGTTTATAAGTGTATCTCCAAGATGTTATGCAAGAGGTTACATGTTGTCCTACCATGTATGGTGACTAACACACAAGTTGTTTTTGTTCAAGGGAGGTCCATGATTCAGAATGTATAAATATGCCATGACTTGCTACGATCATTATAAGAGAAAAACTTCCCCAAGGTGTATGATGAAAATTGACCTATGAAAGGCATATAATATGGTTAGATGGAAATTTATTGAAGAAATGCTACAAGGCTTTGGGTTTCCTAGAAGATTTTTTAAATTAGTTATGTATTGTGTGGCTTCGGCAAAGTTTTCAGTGAAGGTGAATGGGGAGGGATATTGATATTTTGAAGGAACAAGAGGTTTGAGGCAAGGAGACTCACCGTCTTCTCTATTATTTGGCATGGTTTTGGAATATTTCTCAAGGGTGATGAACAAAATATCCCAATTTCCGGATTTCAGATTCTATCCTATGTGCAAAAGTTTGGGTTGACACCATTATTTTTTGCAGATGATCTAATGATCTTTTGTAAAGGCAACGAAGCTTCCATCAACAGAGTCATGGAGGCACTTCAGCTTCACTATCACAACTGGCTTTGTAGCTAATTTGGATAAATCTAACATCTTCATTGCAGGTGCAGATGAAGAGATTAGGGACAGACTGATTGCAAGAACTGGCTTTTCAACAGGAGTGTTTCCAATGGGATATTTGGGGCTCCCACTCTCTCCACAGAAATGGAATAAACATGACCGTATGCAGCTAATTAATAAAATCACTGCTAAAATCAGGCTTGCCGCTGCTAGGCATCTATCATATGCTGGCCCCCTGCAAGTTATCAACTCAATATTATTCTCCCTCCACAAATTTTGGGGATCGGTGTTTATCTTGCCACAGAGTATACTCAAGAAGGTGGATAAACAATGTAGGGAATACTTGTGGGGCAGTACAGATGACAAGAAGAAATTATCTCTAGTGGGATGGGAACAAATGTGTTTACCTGAGAAATATGGTGGCTTAAATGTGAAAAACTGGAGGTTGTGGAACTTGGCATCAATAGTGAAGTTACTATGGTTATTGACTGAGAAACAAGATATGTTATGGATTAAGTGGGTACATGGGGTTTATATGAAGAATGAAATTGATATCTGGGAATAAACTCCACCTACTGAATGTAGTTGGAATTGAAAAAAGTTGCATAAAGTCAAGAGAGTAATGTCACTTTGGTATATAAATGGAATATTCTTTATCAGGAAATGGACAATACTCTGTCACATTTAGATACTTGGCGCTGCTTGGTATACGACCTATAGTGGTAGGATCAGAGTTAATATGGAGCCGAGTATTGATGCCAAAGCATAGATTTATGTTGTGATTAGCAGGACAATGGGGAATGCTTACCAAGGAGAGAATTATTAGGATGGGTATTGTGTGTGAAGACTCTACACGCAATTTATGTGACACTGGTGAATGGAAAACAACACAACACTAGTTTGGGGCATGTCCATGAGCTTATGATATATGGGAAAATCTATCAAATTGGATCGGGCTAGGCATTATGAGAGGGGAAGTGATGCAAAGTATTGTGAGAATTAGGAGAAAGCATTGGAAACTATTTCAAAATGAGATCCTCACTGTTGCACTAGGGGCTACTATTTTCATACCTGGACATCCACGAATTCGAAATCTTCAGAGACATTCGTGTGAATATGTAATGACCCGATCGGTCGTTCCGAGAGTTTTAGCCCCGTTTCCCCATTTCTGCTTCATTATATATGGTTCAGCTCTATTATGTTGTGTTAGGTTGGTTGGCTCAGGTTCGGAGCGATTTTAGAGAGAAATGAGACATTTATTCTCTTAAGTTGGTTATTTAGTTGGAAAAGTCAACCGGAAGTTGACTTTCTAGGTAAATGATCTTAGAATTTGGGTTTTATGGTTCGTATAGCTACGTTAGATGATTTTGGACTTAGGAGTGGTTCGAAATGTTATTCAGAGGTCCGTGATAGAATTAAGCTTGAATTGACGAAATTAGATTTTTGGCGATTTCCAGTTGGCAGTGGAAAATTAGCTATCGGGGTCAGAATAGAATTCCGAAAGTTGGAATAGGTTCATAGTATTGTTTTTGAGGTGTTTGAAAAATTTCAGGTCAATCGGACATGGTTTGGTTGGTTTCGGCATCGTTGGCGAATTTCGGAAGTTTAGAAATCCTTAGGCTTGAATTTGGGGTAAATTTGGTATTTTGATGTTGTTTTGGGTGATTCGAAGGCTCGACTAAGTTTGTGTTATGTTATGGGCTGTGTTGGTATGTTTTGGTTGAGGTCGCGAGGGCCTCTAGTGAGTTTCAGGTGGTTTCGGACCATTTCTAGGCCATTTTTAGTTGCTGGTTTTTGGCTTCAGGGGTGTACAGTGCGATAACATAGATCTGACCGCGTTAGCATAGAGGAAATTTGGAAAAATTTAGATATGCTATGCGATTACGTAAGTCTTCCCGCGATCGCATAGAGTAACATCTCTGCTGCACTGACCCGACTTTGGAAGTTTTTTAACTCACAATCTATAAAGAATTTTAAGATGATCCAAAAATGAAAGTTGTAGACCTTGATGTCTATTTTCATAAAGTTAAGCGAATTATAATTTGGAGTTTTTTACAAAAAGGTATGACCATTATGCTAGAGGGTGTCCGGAAGAGTTGAAGAAGGCTGTTCGAAAAATTTGTTCTACCCGATCGCGTGAGAACGACCGCGATCGCATAGGGTAAAAGAAGGGATGGATAATTTTGTGCTTCGCCATCGCATTAGTTTGTCCGCGATAGCATAGGGTAAATGCTTGGGAAGATTATAAAGTACTCTATTTCGAGGGTTTCGACCATTTTTGCATTTTTTGAGCTATGGAGCTCGGATTGAGACGATTTTTGAAGGGATTTTCAGAGAAGTGATTGGGGTAAGTGTTCTTCACTTAATTTTGGTTAAATTTCATGATTGTGTCTTGATTTTTTTCATCTAAATTGGGAATTTGGGGTGAAAATTTGGAGAGAAATGGAGGAAAGTTGGAGAGTGTATTTTGGGGAATTGAATGGCCATTTCATATCAGATTTTGATGAATTTGATATAAGTAGACTCATGAGGGAATAAGGATTCTAGTTTAGTGATTTTTGTCAGATTTTCGAGATATGGGCCCAGGGGCCGGGTTTGGCCAATCTCAGGATTTGTGGTCTAATTTGATAATTTTTATGTGGGCTTTGTTCCTTTAGCATATATTAATGATAATATACTGATTTTGGATAGATTCAGGGCGATTCGCGGCCGAGTCGAGCGGCAAGGGTATTGCGGAGTAGAGTTTTATTCGGTTTGAGGTAAGTAATGACTGTAAATCTTGTCCTGAGGGTATGAAACTCTGGATTTCACATCGTTTCACTATTTTGAAGTGGCGCACATGCTAGATGACGAGCGTGTGGCATGCACCATTGGGGATTTTGACTTGGTCCGTCCCGTAGCAACTATAAAGTTGCATATTTGACTGAAAACTATATGATATTTTGTATTTTTAGAAAGTACTACTATGTTTTGGGCTGAATGTCGTATTTGGGCCTCGTGCCAAGTTGTTTGGACCCTTAGGGGCTTTACTACTATTTCCTCACTATTTTAATTTAAAATATGTACTCAGTCATGCTATGTTTTACTGATTTCACAACTCAGTCTTATTTACTCTTTTTTGATGCATAAAATGGTATTTTAGGCTCAGCACCCTATTTTACTGATAGATCAGGTGGCTTGAGAGGTTTCTGACTGAGTGAGGCCGAGGGCCTGTGTTGTGAGGTTATCATGGGATCGGGCTGCGCACTGTAGCATGTTGTACTGATTTATGATATATGAGAGGCTGAGGGCCTGATTGATTACGCCACGAGATGGCTTGTTATAGCGCTTGGGCTGTAGGAGTCCCTCCAGAGTCTGTACACCCCCAGTGAGTGCGGGTACCCTGAGTGAGTGATGTGATGTTGCCCGAGAGGCTATTTTTTATTCATGTTGTTCCCGCGGGGCAGATTACGAGTGATTGTGAGGTTTCCCGAGGGGCTGATTCTGAGTGATGTTATGCCTGAGGAGCAGTTTATGATACATGTTTTCCTGAGGGGCTATTTATAATTTTCATCACTTTTACTCTATACTTCATTGAAACACTTTTGAAACTGTTGGAAAAATATCTTCAAATGATTTTTACTGAAAATCAGGTTTTAAGCAAGATGATTTGACTTATACATTGTTTTGAAGGTAAGTTGTACTTACTGTGATTTCATGACATGGATTTATGTGTTTCTTACTGCTCAGTCCTTATTTACATTTATTACTTACTGCGTTGGCGTACTCACGTTACTCCTGCACCTTCTGTGCAGATCCATATATTTTTGGACGTGATAGCGAGCGCTGATTCTTTCATCCATCGCGGGTACCCGTAGTCGGTAAGGTAGCTGCATGGCGATCGCAGCCTTGCTCCGCTCCCTCTTATCTTACTTAGACTATATAAGTGTTTTCCAGATTGTAATAGTCTTAGTTGTTTTTGGCTGATCCTTGGTAGATGCTCGTGACTTGTGACACACCGATGTCGGGCTTTTGTTTGTTTTCTGCACTTGTCATTTAAACTGATATTACGAAGTTTTTATTAATTAATGGTTTAAAAACACCTTTATTGTGAAGTGTCAAATTATTCTGAAAATGTGTCGGCTGGCCTATTTCCATGATAGGCGCCATCACGACCGAGTGGTTTGGGGGTCGTGACAGAATAAGAGTTTGTTATACAACAGATTAAACAGAAAATTAGGTGTGACTTGTGTGCAAAATTTGAGGTCAATCAGACGTGATTTGATAGGTTTCGGCATCAATTGTAGAAGTTTGAGGTTTCAAGTTCATTAAGCTAGAATTGGTGTGCGATTCATGTTTTTGTTATTATCTGATGTGATTTGAGGGCTCTACAAACTTTGTATGGTATTTTAGGACTTTATGGTACCTTTGGTTGAGGTCCTAGGGGTCTCGGATGTGTTTTGGAGTGGGTTTTGAGTGAGTCCGGGCATTGTCGGCACTCTGATATTGTTCTGGTACCTTGGAAGTGCTGGCCACAGTAGAAATATGCGAACCACAGAGGAGAGGTGCGGACCGCACAATTTTGTTGTGCCCGCACTCCAGGGAGATTATGTAGATTCACCAGTCCGACTTCGGAAGCTTATATCTTTTGATATACAAGATATTTTGAGATGATTCGAAAACAAAAGTTGTAGCTCTTCGCGTCTACATTTCAGAAAGGTAAGGAAGTCATCATTTAGACATATGTAAAGAAATTATGGCCAAAATACTAAAGTCTAGCAGTGCAGCCACCACAAGGTGCGGCCGCACCATTTTTGTGCGACCGCATCAGCTGGGATGTACGGCCGCACTTGAAATTGTGCGGACCGCACAGTGGGAGTTCAGAGGATGCACTATATAAATGAGGTTTAGGGTATTATTTCATATTTTGGACCTTGGGAGCTCGGTTTGTGACGATTTTTCGTGGGTTTTTTCAAGAATTTATCGGGGTAAGTGATTCTAACTCAGATTTGGTTAATATACATGAATATATCATTGATTTCATCATCCAATTGTTATTTTGAGATGGAAATTTCGGGAAATTGTAGAAATTTCATAAAGATGAATTTTTGGGCTTTGAACACCGATTAGGAGTCGGATTTGAGTGAAACTAGTATGGTTGGACAAGTAATTGAATGGGTTGTCGTATTTTGTGAGTTTTGTCGGGTTCCGATGTGTGGGCCTCAGGTGTATTTTTGGCCGGATTTGGGATTTGACTTGGGATTCGATCCTTATCATTTGTAATTGTTTCCTTAGGCTTTATATGATGTATTTGAGTTGCTTTTGGATAGTTTTGAGCTGTTCGGCGGTTGGAACGTGCGTGATGGCATTATTGGAGAATCGCTTGGCTTTCTCAGTATTGGAATTTAGCTTGTTCGAGGTAAGTAACTCTTCTAAACTTAGTGCTGAGGGTATGAAACTCCACATTACGTGTTATGAGATTGGTATTGAGGTGACGCGCATGCTAGGTGACAGCCGTGTGGGCATGAACCCTGTGAATTGGGACTCCGTTGTTTCCATGGCACTGTATAGTGGCCCTAATTTTGTTGATATCTGTGTTTCCACCACGTGATTAAGTAACTGGACTGTGAATCATGCTAGCTATACTGTTTAGGCCTTATGCTGATATTGTTAGGACCAACAGTGGTCGCTTCTTGCTGTCATCTCACTGATTTCATTGATATTTCGTACTCAGTCATATTCATGTATTCGTATCATATCTCAGTCTCAGTTGTCGTGTATTGATAGATCATATCATTGTTTTCGGGCTAGTTTCATGACATTCTGAGCCCGTATGTGAGATTGGAGAGAGTGATGACCGAGAGAGGCTGAGAGCCTGTTTATGAGTGACAGTTATGGGATCGGGTTGCACGCCGCAACGGTTATATTGATGAATATGATAGTTCTTGGGCTGTAGGATCCTCTTCGGAGTCTGTACACACCCTAGTGAGCGCAGATGATATTACATAGGGATGAATTTCCCTGGACATGGATTTGTCCGAAGTATTTGATATTTGGAGATGGATTTCACCACAGGGTTGGATTGACCTTTTTCCTCGGTACTAGGTGACTTATAGTCAGCGTTGTATATGTTCCGGGATGGATTTTCTTAGGCTGTATGGGCCATATACAGTACCGAGTGGTTGAGCGTGATGAGTGGAAAGTGTGAAACAGTGAGATCGAGTACTCTAAGAGTGTGAGTACATGATTCATCCATGATATACATGGAATTTGCATGCACACATGACATACAGGCACAAAGATGCATTTTTCCTCATATTATATGGTATTACGTCATTCATGACTTATTATACATTGATATGTGGGCATAGAGAGGGATTTTATACTTGTTATCTGAAAAGAAAATGAAACATCTATGTATTATTGAAAGGCTATTTGGAAAAGAATTACAGTTTTCAAACTCACTCGTATCTTTGACATTTCGGTAAAAAGATTTGGATTTTCTTACTAAGATACTTAGAAGCATGTCCATTTTCTTAAATCGTAAATGAGCTGAATACTTTTACTTCAAAGATACCTTTATTACTTGTATTATGCTATTATGAACTGTTGTAGAATACCGGTATTGGACCCGACCTTGTGATAGCTCGTCACTACTTTCAACCTATGGTTAGGTTAGTTACTTACTCAGTACATGGGATGTTGTACTGATACTACACTTCTGCACATTGTGTGCAGATGGTGGCTGTTGTTGTTGATGTGCTCGATGGTTGCCGGATTTGAAGATGTACCTGTATTCCTATTGTAGCTACCTCTTGTTCAAGGTAGTCGTAGATTTATAAAGCTCTGTTTATGTACTTTTCAAACAGAAGATGTATTTACTTCATATCACATTTATAAACTCTATTCTTAGAAGCTTATGATTTGTACTACCAATTCTTGGGAAATGTATAAAAGTTAGATAATCTCTTTACTTTACTGTCTTGTTAGTATTATTGAAATTGGGTAATTATTAGTTGGCTTAACTAGAAGGTTGGGTTAGGTGCCATCACGACTAGTGGATTTGGGTTCGTGACAGATTGGTATCAGATCTCTAGGTTCATACGTTCTACAAGTAATGAGCAAGTGTCTGGTAGAGGCTTGCGGATCAGTATGATGACGTCCATACCTATCTTCGAGAGGCTAGAGGACATTTAGGATATACTTACCATCTTTATTTCCTTATGATGCGGCA
Organism: Nicotiana knightiana; assembly: GCA_005239525.1. Taxonomy (NCBI): domain Eukaryota; kingdom Viridiplantae; phylum Streptophyta; class Magnoliopsida; order Solanales; family Solanaceae; genus Nicotiana; species Nicotiana knightiana. Next base: position 29,981 of record MDKJ01242753.1, on the reverse strand, counting down.
TTGATTCAGATTGGAACATGACTCTTTGGATTCCTTCCACGCATTTGTATGCGCATGAGCGATCGATATCAGCTATACATTAATGGGTTGTGATTTCATGGTTAAGGTGCGAGACGTGGTTTTTGTGTGATGATGATGGGCCAGTCTGGAGGACTTGTAGTCGGGTTTTGACTGTAACTTGAGCTTAGAGATTTTGATTGTGAGAACACCTGCTTTTGGACTTATATGTCCGATAGTGTCCCTATTAGTGGAATTTGTGGCTGGATGGGTATGTGATGAGTATGATGTGTTGCGAGACGTGTTCATATAGGTTGAATTTGATGAGAAGAGTTTTCTTGTAATGTAAAGAGGGATATTGGGTGATTGATTTCTACCTTGATGTGACGTATAGTATCGAGTTATGAGCATATTTGAGGATCTTTCATGTTGTTTAATTGTGGAACGAATTAGATTCTCATGTCTTCTTGATGAGTTCAGAATCAGGAGGATTAAGTAATTTCGTAGTATCTGTGATTGTGGAAGGATATAAACAGATGTTAGTTTGAGGTGAAGCATGTGGGTTATCTCTCCTATGGGGTGTCCTGAGGGTTGTGTGATCCCTATGTTGTTTTGTTGAGAGTTCTCTTTTACCAGTGAATTACATGTAGTGCAATTTGAGTTTGGATCGCTTGTGGAAGTGGGTTGGCTATTATGAGGATGAATGCGAAATTTGAAAATACTTTGAGGTACTATATGGTTTGTGTTATGTGAGCTTAGAAGGGTTTAGTTGAATCCTATCGCGGTCTTATCCCAGTATGGGGGTGGCCATTGTAAGTTATCATATGCTTTATTCATTGGCTTTGAGCCAAGTGGGGGAGTTTGCTATCGACAGGTTGATTGCACATTTATGTGTTGTATCGGTCTCAGTTTGAGGTATACTGGCGAATCAGTTAGGGCTTACAAAGATTGAGATCGAGGATGACTTGAGTAAGGGAATTTATGGATACGAGTTCTATTACACTCTATGAGTATAAAGAAATCATGAAATGATTAAGTGGTTATTCGTGAAGGACATAGTGTTCATGGAGTAGGAATTTCCCCGGTTGCTTAGAGATGTGAATTACTTCTTAGGGTGTTGGGGTACAAATGGGGAACAAGTCGTTCGGTCCATTTGGGCGGTGCTATTGAGATTTGAGTAGAGTGGATGACCTTCGAGAATGGTTCTAGTGAATTTAAGGTTTATATGTGGCAATTGAGGATTTTGCGGATTTGTATATGGCTAGACACTGAGACTTTCATTGGAGGGTGTCGAGACTCACGATATTTCTATATCATTATAGATTCTATATTTTAGAATTGGGAAGGGGAAGGAAGCGACTTTAGATTCGCAGAAGGTCTCTTCAGAGTGGGTATCTCGGTTGTGATACTTTTGGGGTGCTTAAGAGAGAAGAGAGCACTCAGCGGCTTATCATCCCTAAGGCGGTGTGGTTTTATGCTAGGGTCTCGTGTGGTGAGTTTTGGTTAAGGATCGTGGTGTTGTAATAAGGAGAAGTATCACTTTGAAGGAAATTCAGAAGGAACTCGGAGAAAATAGGACAACTTGGTAGTAGGTTGGATAAGCACCGTAATGGATATGATCAGTTCTTTGGGTACTTATGATGTAGTGAGTTTCTACAGGTGTTTTGTGGTGGTACTCTTCGGTTTTGGTGGGCTGCGTGGCTTGGTTGAGTTAGAGAGATTTAGTTATGATGGTTTGGTTATGTGCAAATGGGTTACGGAGAGTTCTCGATGGTTTCTACCACATTTTGAGATGTGTATTTCCTGCTGGTGTGTGGAACATATTGCGTGTTGTGATATTATGGGATCAAATGGAAGATTCTTAGCTAATTGAGTATGTAGTTTTCTTGCGACTCAGAGTTGATTTTGAGATTTTTGTACTTTTCATATGATGGCATAATAGGTGTGGTGTGTTGTGTAGGATTGAGATTTTCATGTGCAAGGTCACGATTCGATTTTGAAAGGAAGGTCATGAATTCTTAGGTAGCATAGACGATTTCAAATGATTAGATGAATGGTATTACTTCATTGGGATTGCGGCACTCTCCAGGTTAATCGACTGCTGATTTTCAGATATTAATATATGGCAAGGAAGAACTAGAGAATTATTCCTCGTGGGATGATCGTGTATGAGGGATGTGTTAGACATTCAGGCGGTGGAGTTGGGATCAGATATGGCGATTCATGGGTTCTATGGATTTGGAGACTGGGAGTTCTCAGGAGCAGATTTTTGCATGGTTGTGGACTCTGAAGTGTGGCCGAAGCTAGCCAGATGATGGTATGTGTTATGATTCAATCATTGTGAACTTTCGGAGGATTATTTATATATTTGTGGGTGACCAGAGTTGATTTGGGTGTCCATTGGTAGGCCTAATTAGGATGTGTATTCTACACCGAGTCGGATTAGTCATACTGCTATTGCTGAGGGGTGTGCCATTTGGTTGTTCTTGAGCTTATTCGTATTCTGAAATGATCTGTGAGTTACTCCTCTATGCTACGAGGAGTTGTGATTCATTGGTTTTAGACACACATGGTGCGGTTCTATTATAGCGGAATTTGAATAAGATGAGTAATTGGGTATTACGTGATTGAGGGCGTATTAGTTATGTTTTTTCGGGTTTTGTGTGGCATTATATCGTCTGATTCTCCGTGGTTGTGGTAACGCACTTCGGGCACTTGACGTCAAATTTTACGTGGTTATTGATTTTGAGCAAGTCGGATCGAGGAATATATTATGGACCCGTGTTTGGATGCGGTCACGCATTGCAGCGAAGTTATGTTGAGATATGATCTCTTGTGTTGGATTCGTGTGTTTTGGCTCTACGGTGTGTTCTTGGCTCTTAGTATGGTGTTGTGATGGTACTTGTTAAGCTGGCAAAACAGTCCTTTCGTTTGAGGCATTTTCCATGATTGAGTACATTTGAAATTTTACTTATTGGTGCACGGATTGCACGAGTTGCGTCTTTAGATTGTATTGAGGTGTCATGTCACTAGAGTGGTCGTGCCGGATGAGATGGGGTCATTGGACCTAGAATGAATACTATCAGAATTGATTACAACGTGGTTGGAAGAATAATATTGAAAGTCGGCTTAGAAATTTGCAATAGTCCTTGTCGAAGGAGGGGGAACTCCATGACTTGTTGATTTGACGAATGCTTATGAGTTTCTGCGTGTTTCTTTCATCATTGGCAGTATATGAAGGTATTAGCACGAGGCTTTGTTCGATAAGTGGTGTATTACTGGAATTGGTTGTTTGAGCAGCTACTATGATTAGAAAATATCATGTGATTTCATCTTGGTTTATGGATATGGCTTGATACAGCTTGTTAAGACTTATAGAGTGTCTAGATGCGAGATTCTAATCTTATAGAAAATTCCGGATGTTGGAATTGGATTGTAAGACTTATGGGCTAGGTTGGATGAAGAATTTCAGTCATGCTGTGTTATCAGACCTATATGGGATCGGGTGATGTGGGATCACCCCCGGGTATGTGTATGGAAGGATTCACTACGGTTTGATGGATTTGAGAACAATTTTGTGTAAGGTCGTTTTATCGTTTCAACTCAGTATCAATATTGCCTAAATTTTTGAGATTTGGCATTGATTGTTATGGTAATTCTATCGCACATTGTGGTGCAATGGTAGGGTGCTTGCATCGAAGCAGTACATGACTTGGAAGGATGTTTACTCAGTGCAAGATTCAAAGATTCAATATTTTATTTTCGGCGGTGGAAAGGCAACAGGACTATGAGTTTTAAGGTTGGGTTGATGGAGTAGCGATACTTAGTATTTTCAAGTGTGTTGGAATCTTCACCTGTGATGTGGTGTCGTCGTCCCTGATTGAATATAAAGTGTTAAGTTCGCCGATGGTATGGTTTTCTTCAATTCATCTTTGGAACAAAGTATTGTGAAAGGTGCGGGGGAATCGACTGTCAGAGATCGCAATATGTGGTGGTTCAGGATCGAATCGGCGTTCCTAGTGTTGATGTCTTGAGAGAGATGATTTTTGAAAGGGTTAAGAGCTGATGGTGATCTGTTAGTTCAAGGGCTACAGAGATGGATTTTGACTTAAGGAAACAACTGGACATCGAAGGATGAAGAAAGACTTGTGGGAGGTGTCTTGCGGTGGTTAAACTTCTAGAAGGCCAAGTAGGAGAAGCATGAGTCGAGTAGTTGTTTAAAGGATGAGTTTGACCAAAGTGGGAGAGTGGAGGAGTAGCATATGGGTTCTGTGGTAGGATGAATACACACCTTGAGAAAAATGTAGAGAGATTTGGGATTCATGGTAGACAGTGACTAGGTCTACGGACTTAATTTGGAATATTGGCTATTATACGAGGGAGATTGGATAAGACAGGAAGGAGTTGCTTGATATGAAAAAGGATACGACATGACTTTGGATTCGAATGTGTCGTTTCACCTATAGTTGATGTCAATGGGGAGTGAACAGGTTTGTACAGCTGGTGAATAGGCACGGACCAGGGATGGTATATTGGTTTCGTAGTGATTGTGCTCGGTGCAACATCGTTGGAAGGTTTCGAGGAACTTGACAGGTCGATGGCGCGAAGTCATGTCAGAAAGGAAGAATGAACCTTGGTCGTTTCCAGAGTTAGGAAATGGTAGATTGAGCTATGTGGGGGAGGCCCACCACCTACGATTGGATTGCATGGTTATCTACTTGTGAGGTTTCTGGTCATCGGTGCATTGTTGGGTTATTACGACTAAGTCAAAGTGGGTAACTCTCAGCAACGGTCCTAGTGAATTCAAAAGTTAAAATGTGGTGCCTAAGGATTTTAAGTCCGCAGTATGGCTAAGAATTGAGCTTTTGGATCAGATTATGAAAAAGGGCTTGGAGTGTTCTATGTTATCTTCAGCTTGCAGTGTAGCGTTTAGAGGAATGAAGGAAAATGAATTTGAATTCGTAGAGGAATTTTCAGAATGGGTGTACCAGTTGAAGACGTGGATGTGCTCACAAGGAGGGTATGCGATGGTTCGTGAGTTTTGAGACAACGTGGTCTCGTGAATTGGGTTGCTCAGGATGAGTGCGGATTGAGTTTGTTATATTTTGAACGGAGCTATTATTATTTCTGAGGAAATTCCAAAGTGAATTAGAAGAAATTGAGTCGGTTAGCAGTGGTAGAATTGGCATGATGGTGGCAATGATCAGTTTCTTCAGCGTCTTAAGTTATACATGTGAGATGTGGCAGTGCGTGCGGGACTTGACGGCCGCCGTAATTTGATTTATTTGGAGGCATTCGATTATTATGGCCTGCTATGTGTAGATGGATCGCGATAGAGTTATGGTGGTTTAGTCCACAACTTGAGGTTTGTATTTTCTACGGTTATGGGAAATCAGTCGCGTGTTGCAATGGTCCTCCTGAAATGAGTTAAGTGAAAGGTTTATGTATGATGAAGTGTCCATTCCATTAGTATTTCCAGAGTTATGATGAAATTCTTGTGCTCTCACGTAGTGGCACGTTAGGTGCAGTGAGCGGCATGGGAATTGGAAGTTGAGGATCAAAGTTGCGGTTCGGTGTTGGCAAGAATGTCACGAGCTCGAATGAGCGGGAAAGTATTTAGAACTTAAAGTAAGCTAGTATTGTCTTTAGCATCACCTGAGATTGGTGTCCTATGTACGCGGCTTTGTGTTCTGATTGGTGGATCCTTATTATTATTTACAACATTTGTATAGCTGGTGTATGGATGTGTAAACTTGTTACCTAGTGCGAAAGGTCGTGGGAGCGTGTTCCATGGGAAGATTGTATAAGTGTGAAAGTCACTTAATTGATTGAGGGTTGAAACCAAGTATGAAGATTGTGGTGATATTGCTAATTCGAGAATTTATGCCTCGAGGGCACTCGGTTCGTTTGGTTGGTGGCTATGGAAGTTTGCTCCGGTTATAATGTTTGTTCTTGTGTGTTATAGGAAAGAGGGTTATTATGGATCCTTGAAAGGTTATTAGCCTAGTACGGTGCGATCAGAATCAGATTGAGGTTTGTGGATGGATTTAAATATGAATATGGCCCCTATGTCAGGCCGGATATGTTCATTTCAGCATAGTGCTCCTTATGGAGGAGTATTTGGACGTTGGATGTCGTTTCGTCGTCGGCTATTTCATATAATACTATATTGTGCCGTGTGAGTTATGAAATGGATTCATAAATTTCGCATGTGCTGATGTTCCACGTAGTGATGATGTTATGTGAGCAGGATAGATCGCGAGATTCGGATCATATTGTGATGACCCAAGGGGTTATTTTATGAATTTAGACTTCGTTCTATGCTTAATAGCCATAAAAAGACTAGTTTTAAATACCTCATTTTGCGTGCGCAATCCGGGCGTGAAACCGGAAAACTTTTATGTGAAAATATGAGAAATAGTGATTTCTCGAATTTAAATTTGATTATAGTTGACTTTTGTCAACCTTATGAGTAACTGGCACGACCTAATTTCGGAGTCGTAATGGCGCCTGTCGTGGGACCTGGCCAGCCACCTATCTAAACTAATCCAGAGCCACTCATAAGAGAAATACCATTTTAAACAAGTCTGAAGTCAATAATAATAGTAAGTTGAATTTGAAAACAGATTTATGAGAATCAGGAATCCATAATCCTACAAAAACCCGGATCTAGTGTCACGCAGTCATGAGCTGCTAATACATAATACAACCCGAAAAGAAATGACTAACATAGTCTTAAAATTAGTTTGTCAAGTAGAAAACAAAGAGAAGACGAGATCACGGTCGCTAGCTGCTACCTCGTCAACTCTGATGAAGCTGCTGCTACTCACAGACCAGAGCTGAATCCCGATGTACCTGGATCTGCACACAAGGTGTAGGGGGTAACGTAAGTACACTAACTCAGAAGTAACGAAACCAAACTACGGGCCGAGAGGTAGTGACGGAGTAAACCTCTGATAATTCGAACAACAATATATAACTTGGACATGACAGTAATATATCAGAAAATAAACAAGTTGCATCAATTTATGTATGTAGCCCTGCATATCAGCATGAATTCATATGAAATCAAGAATGATGTGTACTCAGTAAAAAAACTCTCAGAAGGTAGTCCACTCAGTACTAGAATACGACATTCCGGCCCAGGGAAAGTCCATCCCGGATATTACCTAAGATAAATGACACAGCCACCTAGTACTAAGGAAAAAGCCCGATCCAGTCCCATGGAGAAGATCCATCTCCGGAACATAAGTCGGACGGAGAAGATACATCTCCGAAACATAATGCTCAGACAAGATCCATCCCTCAATATCTGTGCACTCACTAGGGGTGTAAAGACTCCGGAAGGGCTCCTATAATCCCCAGCGCTATATCAAGCCACAAAGGCATCATTCAAGGGTCGCTGCGGTATGTAGTCCGACCTCATAACTGTCTCAAAATCAGGCTCCAAACTCCCTCAGTCAGTACCTTCCAGTCTCACTCACAATGCTCTAACATATGAAAATCAGCCCAAATAATGATAATATAGAATAAACTAGCAACTTATGAGACTAAGGCATGAAACATATACTATAACGGGACTGAATACATGAAAATAATAATCACAGATAGAGACAACAATAATTGACCGTTGCGGTCTGAACATATCGGCGTGAAGCCTTAACATTTATACTTAGCATGATTTCTAATACGTTCAAGGTAAATGCAACCTTCACAGTACAAGTAACAACCTGAGATAACCCTTAGGCAGTTCCATAGGATGAGCCAGGCTACAAATATTCGGTGTACGCCCGCATGCCCGTCACTTGGCAAGTGCGTCACCTTAATTAACATCAAATATCAGATAGTTTGGGGTTTCGAACCCTCAGTTCCAAGTTTGGATGCGTTACTTACCTCAAAACCGGATAATATACAACTCGGCAGTACCCTTGTCTTTAAATTCGGCCTCCGAGTGCTCCATATCTACCAACAATCAGAAGTATATCATCATAATATGCTAAGGAACTAATCCCAATCGAGATTTATCAAAAATACTCAAAAATCTAGAATTTGGTCAAACTCGCCCCCCGGGCCCATGTCTCGAAACTCGATAAAAATTTACACCTCAAGAAACCTCGTCCCCCCAGGAGTCTATACATACCAAGAACACTAAATTCGGTGTCCAAATGACCCCTCAATTCTCCATTTTAAAGCCTCTTAATCCCAAACCCTAATTACCCAATTTGCACTAATTTTTCCCTAATTTTCCACCATAAATCCGACCTTTAATCACATAAAAACGAGTTTAGAGTCCAAAAACATTACCTCAATGAAGAACTATCGAATCCCCTCTTCAAAAATCCTTCAAAAGCTTCAAACCAAGATGAAATATTGAGAAAGATGGCTAAACTTCGCGAAGGCACGCTTTTATACTTTCTGCCCAGTGGTTCCGCACCTGCGACCACTTACTCGCACCTGCAGAACCGCACCTGCGGATCCCAGGGGCGCACCTGCAGAAAATCCCAAGGACCTCAACTTCCGCACCTGCGATCGACCTCCTGCACCGGTGGTCTCGCAGGTGCGGCAATTACCTCGCACCTGCGGAAACTCCTTACTCAGCCACACTTCTGCACCTGCGGAGCCATGATCGCTCCTGCGGGACCGCACCTGCGACTCCCCTTCCGCAGGTGCAAAAACACCAGTAACAACAATATCAGTAATAGCAAACCATTCCAACTCCCCGTTAACCACCCAAAACCATCTTGAGCCCCTCAGAACCCCAACCAAACATACCAACGCATCATATATGATCATTCAAACTTAGTCGAACCTTCGAAACATCAACCACAACATCAAAACTCCAAAAACACATCGAATTCAAGCTTATGAACTTTGAAATTTCTAAATTCCACCAATGATGCCGAAACTATCCAAAACAACTCCGATTGACCTGAAATTTTGGAGACTTATCCAAAATGACATTACGAACTTGTTCCAACTGTCGGAATTCCATTCCGACCCCGATATCTATTTTCCAGTGCCAACTGAAAATTGCCAAAAACTAACTTTCGCCAATTCAAGCCTAATTCTACACCGGACATCACAAAAATCCGCATTCTGAGGTCGTTTCCCAATAAGTAAACTCTCAGTTGACTTTTCCAACTTTAAGGCTATTTCAGTGACTAAGTGACTGAACTCTCACTACAACCATTCGATTTTCAGCATACCAACTCTAACACATCAATAACAGTATAACCAATCTATAACAAGTCAATAACAACAATTTTTAATGCAAGTTCTACGTAACGACCGACCGGGTCGTTACATTCTCTCCCACTTAATACGTTCGTCCTCGAACGTACCTAGAGTTGTTCCAACACCACAAAAAATTGCTGTGTAACCTTCCATGCACATATTCGGAGGTGATCCCACGTCACCTTACCCCATCTAGGTCTGATAACACAACATAACCGAAATTTCATTATCAAATCATGACCTATAAACCTTAAAACCAAGTTTCCACTTCTGAAATAATTTACAAGATCAAATTTCTGCGACTATAAGCTGAAATAGTCTGAACACGCTGCATCAAACCATATCCGTAACCCAAGATGAAATCACATAATATACCGCGTGGCTCGACCACTCATAGCAATAAATCCTAACCACAATAGCTATTCAAACAACTCAATACCGGTACATACCCTCTTAGCAAACCTGCCTCGCTCTAACACTTCCATATACTGCCGATGATGAAAGAAACACGTATAAACCAACAACCATTCGTCCGATCAGTATCAATACCATCCAGAGCCATAACTTGTGCACTCAATAACCACATACCAAGAGCTCAATTAATTAAATAAAGAAGACTCACACGAGAGGACTATCCTTCCACTATCACTTACCATTACCACATCATGCTAAAATCCTTATACACATCGTGAAACCATATCCCACAAATCCGACACCAAGGATCATACCCCTACCTAACTGAGCTGCAAAGCGTAATCCCATCCAACCGCTGAACCACATGACACACTCCAAGCCACCTTGCTCAAAATCAATATTCATGCGAAATTCGGCATCAATTACTCAAGGTGCATTGCCATAATCATGGGGAAATCAGACGATACCATACAACCCGAACCAGAAAGAACATAACCAACACGTCTCAATCCTGCAACACCCAATTACTTACCTTACTCAACTCTCTCTATAAAGCCCCGATAGAACTACACCCTATGCACATATATAAACAACGATCACAACTCCTCAAAACATCGAAAGGTAACTCATAGACCACTCTGAAACACGAATAAGCTCAATGACAATCAGACGGTACATCCCTCAACAATAGCAATTTGGGGTCAATACTTCCGACTCGGTGCAGGACACACACCCGTAACACCAATGAAGCACCCTTATTCAAATACATTACCTTAAACCCATTGTCCTTAATGAATGTATACTCTCATCCAGCCACCTAATAGTGGTATCTTTTACCTAATCATCTGAAACTGCCAGTTCTGACCTTCCTTCCAGAACTGAACCAACCTCACATATGCCACTCTCCATTATACACAAAATACCGCATACGCCATGCAATCCTATGATAAATATGAAAACTTCATGCTCCCTTCCTAGCCACAAACAACCACGTACCCAACTAGCCAAGAACTTTCCATTGATCCCATTTAGAAGCAAAATCACTATATATCACATAGACCTTATGCCAGTAGAAAATATACATCTCTAACTGTGGTAGAAACCATAAAGGATTCTCTAAATCACCTTTGTACAATACCAAACCGGCAGGACTGAATCCTTCTAAATCAACCACGCTACGCATGCCACCAAATCCCAAGAGAATTGCTAAGAAACACCTGTAACAACTCATTACCTCATAAACACCCAAAGAAAACTAACCATACCCCTTATCATGCTGACCCGACATACTACCAAGTTGTCCTATTTATCCAAGTTCCTTTCTGACTTACCTTCGAATTGATACTTCTTCTTGCCATAATACCGCACTTCTCAATCCCGACTCACCGCATGCAACCCGAGCATAAAAATATACCGTCTACGGCTCATAAGCCATTGGATACTCTCTCAAATATCCCTAAAGCACCACATTAGAAATAATTACCCTGAAGAGACTTCCTGCAAATTTAATGTCATTACCTTCACTTTCCTAATACTAATGGATATAATCCATGATAATGCAAATACACCACAAGCCTTCACATTTTCCCTATAAATCTCAGTTCTAGGCTTTCTCACACCTTGAAGATCCTCGATCGCTACATATAATCTTGAATCCATCTGAACCATTCTCGAACATCATTTAGTCTACGCAATTTCAATTACACTAACAAAGTAAACAGAACGACCTGACCACGCTTGCAATCCACATACTAGGAAAGTAATCCACACCATTGAAGCCACAAGCATACTCAAACATTGCACACTCTACACTTAACAGTACAACTCCATCATTCAACGAATTCCACTATTCGTAAAGTACATTACAACTTGTATCGAGGAAATTTCCATCACTCGAGTCATTCCCAGACTCCACCTCTTAGGTCATAACTGATTCACCAACATAGCTCGAACCAAAACCAATACAAAACACAATCGTGTAACCTACTTATCATTAGCGGACTCCCCCACTTGGCTCAAAGCCAATGATCAAGACAAACAATAGCTCACGATGCCCATACACTATCACTGCCACCATATTGTTGTGAGGTTCAACTAAATCCTCCATAAGCTTATATGACCAAATCCATCTAACACTCAAATAAAATGCAAATCCCGCATCCACCATTGTAATGGTCATTCCAACTCCCACAAGCGAGCTAAACATAAATTACAACATACATCATCTACTAATAGAAAAGAACTTGCTAAAGATAAACATAAGGGTCACACACCTCAAGACAACCCGCAGGAGATAACCCTGCCTTCTTTACCTCAAAATGATATCTCCCAATACACTTATGAAAATCATAGCTATCACATAATCACTATACCTTCCTACAGTAGAACACAACCACTGCCTGCTCTCGAGACATCCCATAAGCGGTATAAGAACCTGAAGCTGATGGCAACACTAGCACTGAAGTTGTGGTCAATGAAATGTTGAGCTTCTGGAAGCTCTACACACACTCGTCTGACCACATGTATGCCTTCACTGGACATCACGTGTCCCAAGAATGCTACTGAACTGAGCCATAAATTCACACTTGGAGAACTTCTCACAAATATTCTCATCCCTATATCCTCGTAATACCATCATCAATTGCTGAGTATGCTACCCCTGGCTACGCGAATACGCCAGGATGTCATCCATGAGCACACTAACAAAGAAGTTATAACACGGCTGCATGCATCGTCAATCAATTACATGAACGCTGCTGGGGCATTGGTCAACCCAAAAGACATCACCAGGAACTCATACACCACAGAAAAATCCACTTCACTCCACAATTAAACCACACGAGAGGTCCTTCAATAGACTCACAACTCGAAGTCATATTCTAACTCAATCCAGACGTCAAATACTTAAATGGTTCTTGCCACATTTCCCTCTAATCCATTCTTATCACAATCAAACAGCCTGAAGACACATAACTATCAATCACACTCACCACGTAGTCATCTAGTCACAAGTTCCATCAATAATGGCACAAACGGAAATATAAGTCCCCAACATATGTGTTCACACAAACGAAATCTCAATACTCAAGCCACAGACAAAATCCGGCCTCATGTCCTTCAGACTGGCCCATTATCAACATGCTAAAATCACATCTCACCTATGGAAGTCACCAGCCGCCGACGCACAACTGATACCAAGCGCTCGCGTGCGCATTCGAATAAATGAAAGGAATTCAGGGAGTTATGCTTTTGGATGAATAAAATGGATTCACATGAAGAATTCAAGAATGTAGAATATTTCTTAAGGGTTCTCCAGCCTCTCGAAGATAAGTACAGACGTCTTCATATCGATCCACAAGACTCTACTAAACCTTCTCATGACCATTGAGTCCTATGTAACCTAGAGCTCTGATCCAACTTGTCACGGCCAAATTTTGGAGTCGTGATGGCGCCTGTCGTGGGACCAGGCCAGCCACCTTTCTAAACTAATCTAGAGCCACTCATCAGAGAAATACCATTTTTAACAAGTCTGAAATCAATAATAATAGTAAGTTGAATTTGAAAACAGATTTATGAGAATGAGGAACCCATAATCCTATAAAAACCCGGATCTAGTGCCACACAGTCATGAGCTGCTAATACATAATACAACCCGAAAAGAAATGACTAACAATCTGAAAATAAATACGGTAGGTAGAAAAGAAAGAGATGACGAGATCACGGTCGCCAGCTACTACCTCGTCAACTCTGATGAAACTACTGCTACTCACTTACCAGAGCTGAATCTCGATGTACCTGGATCTGCACACATGGTGCAGGGGGTAACGTGAGTAGACCAACTCAGAAGTAACTAAACCAAACTACGGGCTAAGAAGTAGTGACGGACTAAACCTCTGATAATTCGAACAACAGTATATAACTTGGGCATGACAGTAATATATCAGAAAATAAACAAGATGCATCAATTTATGTTTGTAGCTCTGCATATCAACATGAATTCATATGAAATCAAGAATGATGTGTACTCAGTAAACAAACTCTCAGAAGGTATTCCATTCAGTACTAGAATACGGCATTCCGGCCCAAGGAAAGTCCATCCCGGATATTACCTAACACAAACGACACAGTCACCTAGTACTGAGGAAAAAGACTGATCCAGACCCACGGAGAAGATCCATCTTCGGAACATAAGCCCCACGAAGAAGGTCCATCTCCGGAACATAATACTCGGATAAGATCCTTGTACAGGGAGGATCCATCCCTCAATATCAGTGCGCTCACTTGGGGTGTAAAGACTCCGGAGGGGCTCCTATAAGCCCAAGCGCTATATCAAGCCAACGAAGGTATGATTCCAGGGTCGCTACAGTGTGCAGTCCGACCTCATAATTGTCTCAAAACCAGGTTCCAAGCCTCACTCAGTCAGTACCTTTCGGTCTCACTCACAATGCTCTAACATATGAAAATCAACCCAACCAATGATAATATAGAATAAACTAGCAACTTATGAGACTGAGGCATGAAACATGTACTATAACGGGACTGAGTACATGAAAACAATAATCACAGATAGAGACAACAATAATTGACCGTTGCGGTTTGAACATATTGGTGTGAAGCCTTAACATTTATACGTAGCATGATTTCTAATACGTTCAAGGTAAATGAAACCTTCAAAGTACAAGTAACAACCTGAGATAACCCTTAGGCAATGCCATGGGATGAGCCAGTCTACAAATATTCGTTGTACGCCCGCATGCCCGTCACTTGGCAAGTGCGTCACCTTAATTAACATCAAATATCAGATAGTTTGGGGTTTTGAACCCCCAGTTCCAAGTTTGGAAGCGTTACTTACCTCAAAACCGGCTAATATACTACTCGGCAGTGCCCTTGCCTCTAAATTCGGCCTCCGAGTGCTCCAAATCAACCAACAATCAGAAGTAAATCATCATAATATGCTAAGGAACTAATCCCAATCGAAATTTATCAAAAATCCAAAATTTGGTCAAACCCGTCCCTCGGGCCCATGTCTCGGAACTCGATAAAATTTACACTACAAGAAACCTCGTCGTCCCAAGAGTCTATACATACAAAGAACACTGAATTTGGAGTCCAAATGACCCCTCAATTCCCCATTTTAAAGCCTATTAATCCCAAGCCTAATTACCCAATTTGCACTGATTTCCCCCTAATTTTTCACCATAAATCTGACCTTTAATCACATAAAAACGAGTATAGAGTCCAAAAACCTTAGCTAAATGAAGAACTATCAAATCCCCTCTTAAAAAATCCTTCAAAAGCTTCAAACCCGGATAAAATATTGAGAAAGAAGGCTAAAATTCGCGAAGGCACGCTTTTATACTTTCTGCCCAGTGGTTCCGCACCTGCGACCATTTTCTCGCACCTGCGGAAAATCCCAAGGACCTCAACTTCCGCACCTGCGATCGACCTCCCGCACCTGCGACCTCGCAGGTGTGACATTTACCTCGCACCTGCGGAAAATCCCAAGGACCTCAACTTCCGCACCTGCGATCGACCTCCCGCACCTGCGACCTCGCAGGTGTGACATTTACCTCGCACCTGCGGAAACTCCTTACTCAGCCAAACTTCCGCACCTACGGAGCCATGGCCGCTCCTGCAGCTCCCCTTCCGCAAGTGCGAAAACACCAGTAACAACAACATCAGCAATAGCAAAAACCATTCCAACTTCCCGTTAACCACCCGAAACCATCCCGAGCCCCTCGGGACCCTAACCAAACATACCAACGCATCATATATGATCATTCAAACTTAGTTGAGCCTTCGAAACATCAACCACAACATCAAAACTCCAAAAACACATCGAATTCAAGCCTATGAACTTTAAAATCTCTAAAATCCACCAATGATGCCGAAACTATCCAAAACAACTCCGATTGAACTTAATTTTTGCAGACAATTCCAAAATGACATTAGGAACCTGTTCCAACTGTCGAAATTCCATTTCGACCCCGATAGCCTATTTTCTACGGCCAATCGGAAATTGCCAAAAACTAACTTTCGCCAATTCAAGCCTAATTCTACACCGGATATCACAAAAAAATTCCAAACACACTCCTAAGTCCCAAATCACCTAATGAAGCTATCCGAGCAATAAAATCTGCATTCATAGGTTGTTTCCCAATAAGTCAACTCCCAGTTGACTTTTCCAACTTTAAGGCTATTTTTAACGACTAAGTGACTGAACTCTCACTACAACCATTTGATTTCAAGACTACCAACTCTAACACATCAATAACAGTATAGCCATTCTATAACAAGTCAATAATAACAATTTTTAATGCAAGTTCTACGTAACGACCGACCAGGTCGTTACATTCTCCCCCACTTAAACATATGTTCGTCCTCGAACGTGCCTCGTGTTGTTCCAACACCACCAAATATTACCGTGTAACCTTCCATGCACATATTTGGAGGTGATCCCATGTCACCCTACCCCATCTAGGTCTGATAACACATCATAACCGAAATTTCATTATCAAATCCTGACCCATAAACCTTAAAACCAAGTTTCCACTTCTGAAATAATTTACAAGATCAAATTTCTGCGACTATAAGCTGAAATAGTCTGAAAACGCTGCATCAAACCATATCTGTAACCCAAGATGAAATCACATAATATACCGCGTGGCTCGACCACTCATAGAGATAAATCCTAACAACAATAGCTATTCAAAAAACTCAATACCGGTACATACCCTCTTAGCAAACCATGCCTCGCTCAAACACTTCCATATACTACCGATGATGAAAGAAACACGTATAAACCAGCAACCATTCGTCCGATCAGTATTAATACCATCCAGAGCCATAACTTGTGCCACTTGTGCACTTAATAGCCTCATACCAATAGCTCAATTCATCAAAAAAAAGAAGTCTCACATGAGAGGACTATCCTGCCACTAACACTTACCATTAACACATCATGCTAAAATCATGATACACGTCGTGAGACCATATCGCACAAATCCGACACCAAGGATCATACCTCTACCTAACTGAGCTGCAAAGCGTAATCCCATCCAACCGCTGAACCACATGACACACTCCAAGCCACCTTGCTCAAAATTAATAACCATGCGAAATTCGACATCAATTACTCAAAGTGCATTGCCATAATCACGGGGAAATCGGACGATACCATACAACCTGAACTAGAAAGAACATAACCAACACGTCTCAATCCTGCAACACCCAATTACTTACCTTACTCAACTCTCTCTATAAAGCCCCAATAGAACTACACCCTATGCACATATATAAACAACGATCACAACTCCTCAAAACATCGAAAGGTAACTCATAGACCACTCCGAAACACGAATAAGCTCTGTGACAATCAGACGGTACATCCCTCAACAATAGCAATTTGGGGTCAACACTTCCGACTCGGTGCAGGACACACACCCGTACTGGCCTACCAATAACTCTAAGTCAACTGTGGTCACCCACAAGAGGTAGATAACTCTCTGAACGTTCATAATGGCTAAATCATGACATATACTAACACCTGACTAGCTTTGCTCGCATCCTCGTAGTTCATAACTACAAAAATAATCTTTTCATGAAAACTCCCAATCTCAAAATCCATGAGGCACACCAATTACCATATCTGATCCCAATTACACCACTCAAATATATAACACGCCCCTAATACTTTATCATTTCACGAGGGATACCCCCATAATACCTCTGTGTCACCAAGAAACCTTGAATAACAGCAGTCGATCCAACAAGAGAGCATCATAATACCAATGAAGCACCCTTATTCCAACACATTGCCTTAAACCCATTGTCCTTAATGAATGTATACTCTCATCCAGCCACCTAATAGTGGTATCCTTTACCTAATCATCTGAAACTGCTAGTTCTGACCTTCCTTCCAGAACTGAACTGTGACCTCACATATGCCACTCTCCATTATACACAAAATACTGCATACGCCATGCAATCCTATGATAAATATGAAAACTTCATCCTCCATTCTTAGCCACAAACAACCACGTACCCAACTATCCAAGAACTTTCCCATGATTCCATTTAGAAGCAAAATCACTATATATCACATGGCCTCATGCCAGTAGAAAATATACATCTCTAACTATGGTAGAAACCATCAAGGATTCTCTGAATCACCTTTGTACAACACCAAACCGGCAGGACTAAATCCTTCTAACTCAACCACGCTACGCATGCCACCACATCCCAAGAGAATTTCTAAGAAACACCTGTAACAACTCATTAGCTCATAAACACCCAAAACAAACTAACCATATCACTAATCATGCTGACCCGACGTACTACCAAGCTATCCTATTTGTCCAAGTTCCTTATGAATTACCTTCGCATTGATACTTCTTCTTGCCATAATACCGCACTTCTCAATCCCGACTCACCGCACGAAACTCGAGCATAAAAATATACCGTCTAAGGCTCAAAAGCTGCTGAATATTCTCTCAAATATCCCCAAAGCACCATATTAGAAATACTTACCCTGAAGAGACTTCCTACGAATTTAAAGTCATTACCTTCACTTTCCTGATACTGATGGATAAAATCCATGATAATGCAAATATAGCACAAGCCTTCACACCTTCCCTGCAAATCTCAGTTCTATCCCTTCTTACACCTTGAAGATCCTCGATCGCTACATATAACCTTGAATCCATCCGAACCATTCTCGAACGTCATTTACTCTATGCAATTTCAATTACACTAACCAAGTAAACATAACGACCTGACCACGCTTTCAATCCACATACTAGGAAAGTAATCCACACCATTGAAGTCACAAGCATACTCATACATTGCACACTCTACACTTACCAGTACAACTCCATCATTTAACGAATTCCACTATTCGTAAAGTACATTAAAACTTGTATCGAACAAATTTCCATCACTCGAGTCATTCCCAAACTCCACCTCTATAGTTCATAACTGATTCACCAACATAACTCGAACCGAAACCAATACAACACATAATCGTGTAACCTACTTATCATTAGTGGACTCCCCCACTTGGCTCAAAGCCAAAGATCAAGACAAACAATAACTCACGATGCCCATACACTATCACTGCCACCATACTGTGGTGAGGTTCAACTAAATCCTCCATAAGCTTATATGACCCAAACCATCTAACACTCAAATAAAATGTGAATCTCGCATACACCATTGTAATGGTCATGCCAATTCCCACATGCTAGCTAAACTCAAATTACAACATAAATCATCTACTAATAGAAAAGAACTTGCCAAAGATAAACATAAGGGTCACACACCTCAATACAACCCGCAGGAGATACCCCTGCCAGCTTAACCTCAAAATGGTATCTTCCAATACACTTATGAAAATCATATCTATCACATAATAACTATACCTTCCTACAGAAGAACACAACCACTGCCTGCCCTTGAGACATCCCATAAGCGGTATAAGAACCTGAAGCTGATGGAAACACTAATACTGGAGTTGTGGTCAAGTAAATGTTGAGCTTCTAGAAGCTCTACACACACTCGTCTGACCACATGGATACCTTCACTAGACATCACGTGTCCCAAGAATGCTACTGAACTGAGCCAAAAATTCATACTTGGAGAACTTCGCACAAAGCTTCTCCTCCCTATATCCTCGTAATACCATCATCAATTGCTGAGTATGCTACCCCTGGCTATGCGAATATGCCAGGATGTCATCCATGAACACAAAAACAAAAGAGTTATAACACGACTGCATGCATCGTCAATCAATTACATGAACGTTGCTGGGGCATTGGTCAACCCAAAAGACATCACCAGGAACTCATACACCACAGAAAAATCCACTTCACTCCACAAATAAACCACACGAGAGGTCCTTCAATACACTCATAACTCGAAGCCATATTCTAACTCAATACAGACGTCATATACATAAATGGTTCTTGCCACATTTCCCGCTAATCCATTTTTGTTACAATCAAACAACCTGAACACAGCTAACTATCAATCACACTCACCACGTAGTCATCTAGTCACAAGTTCCATCAATAATGGCACAAACGGACATATAAGTCCCCCAACACATGTGCTCACATAAACGAAATCTCAGTACTCAAGCCACAGACAAAATCCGGCCTCAAGTTCTTCGGACTGGCCCATTACCAACATGCTAAAATCATGTCTCACCTATGGAAGTCACAAGCCGCCGACGCACAACTGATACCAAGCGCTCGCGTGCGCATTCGAATAAATGAAATGAATTCAAGGAGTTACGCCTTTGGATGAATAAAATGGATTCACATGGCAAGAATTCAAGAATGTAGAATGTTTCCTAAGGGTTCTACAGCCTCTCGAAGATAAGTACAGATGTCTCTGTACCAATCCGCAAGACTATACTAAACCTGCTCATGACCGTTGAGCCTATGTAACCTAGAGCTCTAATATTAACTTATCACGACCCAATTTCAGAGCCGTGATGGCACCTGTCGTGGGACCATGCCAGCCACCTATCTAAACTAATCCAGAGCCACTTATCAGAGAAATACCATTTTTAACAAGTCTTAAATCAATAATAATAGTAAGTTGAATTTAAAAATAAATTTATGAGAATCAGGAACCCATAATCCTACAAAAACCCGGATCTAGTGTCACACAGTCATGAGCTGCTAATACATAATACAACCCGAAAAAAAATGACTAACATAGTCTGAAAATAAATATGGCAGGTAGAAAAGAAAGAGATGACGAGATCACGGTCGCTTCCTGCTATCTCGTCAACTCTGATGAAACTACTGATACTCACTGAACAGAGCTGAATCCTGATGTACCAAGATCTGAACACAAGGTGCAGGGGGTAACGTGAGTACACCAACTCAGAAGTAACAAAACCAAAATACGGGCTGAGAAGTAGTGACGGACTAAACCTTCGATAATTCGAACAACAGTATATAACTTGGACATGACAGTAATATATCAGAAAATAAACAAGATGCATTATGTCCGTAGCCCTGCATATCAACATGAATTCATATGAAATAAATAATGAAGTGTACTCAGTAAACAAACTCTCAGAAGGTAGTCCACTCAGTACTAGAATACGGCATTCCAGCCCAGGGAAAGTCCATCCCGGATATTACCTAACACAAGTGACACAGTCACTTAGTACTGAGGAAAAAGGCTGATCCAGGCCCACGGAGAAGATCCATCTCTGGAACATAATCCCCACAGAGAAGGTCCATCTCCGGAACATAATACTCGGACAAGATCCATGTCCAGGGAAGATCCATCCGTCAATATCTGTGCGCTCACTGAGGGTGTAAAGACTCCGGAGGGGCTCCTATAAGCCCAAGCGCTATATCAAGCCAGCGAAGGCATGATTCCAGGGTCGCTGCAGTGTGCAGTCCGACCTCATAATTGTCTCAAAACCAGGCTACAAGCCTCACTCAGTCAGTACCTTCCAGTCTCACTCACAATGCTCTAACATATGAAAATCAGCCTAAAAATAATAATATAGAATAAACTAGCAACTTATGGGACTGAAGCATGAAACATATACTATAACGGTACTGAGTACATGAAAACAATAATCACAGATAGAGACAACAATAATTGACCTTTGCGGTCTGAAGATTTCGGCGTGACGCCTTAACATTTATACTTAGCATGATTTCTAATACGTTCAAGGTAAATGCAACCTTCAAAGTACAAGTAACAACCTGAGATAACCCTTAGGGAGTTCCATGGGATGAGCCAGGCTACAAATATTTGGTGTACGCCTGCATGCCCGTCACTTGGCAAGTGTGTCACCTTAATTAATATCAAATATCTGATAGTTTGGGGTTTCGAACCCTCAGTTCCAAGTTTGGAAGTTACATACCTCAAAACCGGCTAATATACTACTCTGCAGTACCCTTGCCTCTAAATTCGGCCTCCTAGTGCTCCAATTCTACCAACAATCAGAAGTATATCATCATAATATGCTAAGGAACTAATCCCAATCGAAATTCATTAAAAATACTCAAAAATCCAGGATTTGGTCAAACCCGTCCCCCCGGGTCCACGTCTCAGAACTCGATAAAATTTACACCAAAAGAAACCTCGTCCTCCCAGGAGTCTATACATACCAAGAACACTGAATTCGGAGTCAAAATGACCCCTTAGTTCCCCATTTTAAAGCCTCTTAATCCCAAGCCCTAATTACCCAATTTGCAGAGATTTTTCCCTAGTTTTCCACCATAAATTTGACTATTAAGAACGTAAAAACGAGTTTAGAGTCCAAAAACCTTACCTCAATGAAGAACTATCAAATCCCCTCTTCAAAAATCCTTCGAAAGCTTCAAACCCGGATGAAATATTGAGAAAGATGGCTAAAATTCGCGAAGGCACACTTTTATACTTTATGCCCAGTGGTTCCGCACCTGCGACCACTTACTCGCACATGCGGATCCCATTGGCGCACCTGCAAAAAATCCAAGGGACCTCAACTTCCGCACCTGCGGATCCTAGGGGCGCAACTGCGAAAAATCCCAAGGACCTCAGCTTCCGTACCTGCGATCGACCTCCCGCACCTGCGGCCTCGCAGGTGCGGCAATTACCTCGCACTTATGAAAACTCTTTACTCAGACAAACTTCCCCACCTGCGGAGTCATGACCGCACCTACGGCTCCCCTTCCGCAGGTGCGAAAACACTAGTAATAACAACATCAGCAATAGCAAAAACCATTCCAACTCCCCGTTAACCACCCGAAACCATCCCGAGCCCCTCGGGACCCCAACAAAACATACCAACGCATCATATATGATCATTCAAACTTATCGGAGCCTTCGAAACATCAACCACATCATCAAAACTCCGAAAACACATCGAATTCAAGCCTATGAACTTTAAAATTTCTAAAATCCACCAATGATGCCGAAACTATCCAAAACAACTCCGATTGACCTGAAATTTTGTAGAAATATCCAAAATGACATTACGAGCCTTTTCCAACTGTCAGAATTCGATTCCGACTCCGATAGCCTATTTTCCACTGCCAACCGGAAATCTCCAAAAACTAACTTTCACCAATTCAAGCCTAATTCTACACCGGAAATCAAAAAAATATTCCGAACACACTCCTAAGTCCCAAGTCACCTAACAAAGCTATTGGAGCCATAAAATCCGCATTCCGAGGTCGTTTCCCAATAGTCAACTCCCGGTTGACTTTTTAAAATTTAAGGCTATTTTAATGACTAAGTGACTGAACTCTCACTACAACCATTCGATTTCAACCCTACCAACTCTAACACATCAATAATAGTATAACCAATCTATAACAATTCAATAACAACAATTTTTAATGCAAGTTCTACGTAACGACCGACCGGATCGTTATAGTAACGGACCTGAATCTGTGTTCCGACGATCCCGAGAGGTCCGCAGTAAAATATGGGACTCGGGCATATGCCCAAAAATGAATTCTGAGGTCTTAATCCTTAGAAATCAATTTTTGAAAGAAATTGTTTTGCTGAATTATTAATGAACTAAAGAAATGAATTAACGTTTGAAACAAATTTAGATATTTAAGCCTTGTCTGCAAAATTGGTGAGAATCGGAATTTATTTGACGTGATTCGGACATCCGGTTGATAAATAGTGAACTTTAAGTGTTCTTGAGAAAAATAATGAGTTTGGAGATTTAATTCATAGTTTTACATGCTATTTTCATGATATGATCGCACGAGCAATTCCGTATGATGCTTATAGAGTTGCACACAAGTTTTTTCAAGAGCCCTGAGGGCTCGGGTGAGTTTCAAATAGGTTTGGGTTGTGTTGCGCTCGTTCTTTCTTATGCTTCAACATCGTTTCTTCAAGCATAAATGATATCATATTTAACAAACAAGCTCCAATTTCTAATTTTAATGAAGTATTAGATACGTATCGTAATTACGAACCCGTAGCAAAAAGAATCATTGAATTTGGACATCGTATGAGGATTTTATGGTCATTTTACTAAGGTTTTCAGATTATTCAGGTTAGTTACGAAATTGCCATTGACGGCATATTAAAAATCTGCACTATTTGCAATATTAAAACCTACATATCTCCTTTATTATAAGGTCAAATTGAGTGATTCAAAAGCCTAACTTGACTAAAATTTCACAAGGAATCCATTGGAGGCATAAAATCGAGTTTTTGGATCGTTTGGAATGATAAGCGAGGTAGAATAGCTGGCAGAAAAATAAATATAAAACGAGCAGACTTCTTCTTGTTCATATTTTCGAACCCCACAGCCCTAGGAGCGAATTTTTCACCAAATATCATCCCCAAGTCATAGGTAATCAATTCTAAACTTTACTCTTTCAATTACTTATTGTTTTTCATCACTTTTAAATCAAAAAACTAAGAATTTTCATGATAAAAGGGTTTGGGTAGAATTAGGAAATTTTATAAAATCAAATCTTTACCTCGAATTGAGATCGGATTTCGAAAATAATTGTATATTTGGGTTCGTGGGTGAACGGGTAAACGTAATTTGGTCCAAACTCCGAGTTTAGACCAAGTGGGCCCGGGTTCGGGTTTTCACTTTTTTTTCTTTGAGAAAATTTAGGAAAAATTGTAATTTTCAATAAAGTTAGTTCCTTTAGCCTTAATTAATGATATTGAGTTAATTATGATTAGATTCGAGCAAATTAGAGCAAGATTCTAAAGGAAAAGCAGTAATTGAGCAGTGAGCAGCCTACGAAATTGAGGTAAGTGTTTGGTCTAACTTTGACTTGAGGGAATTGTAATCCCCACTTATTTGCTATGTGAAATTCATTTGTATGGTGTATAGGTGAGGTGACGAGTGTCTATGCACCAACAAATTGCCTGTTAAACATGATCCCTTTCCCGTTCCCAACTTCATTGATTCTTGTCTTAATTGTTCTATGTTTATTATTGTTTCTATGACTACTTGGCCTTGCTATTTTGTTGTTAAATATTGTTGTGGTTGTTTTTGAAAGAGCATTGGTTGTTTTAGCTGGTTCTCTTGTGGTACAAAATGGTTGAGCGGTTTGGCATAGTTTTTACAAGATTCATTTGTATGTTCGTTTTGGTTTCATGGTTGGGAGGATATTAATGAAGTTATGAGAAAAATACAGTTTTTTATTTATAATTGTTGAGATAAAAATATTGTGAAAGGCTTGGCCTAAATTAAGAAATTTATGAATAAATTGATATGAGATGTCTGGTGGGAGCGAGTTGCACGCTGCAACAAGGAGTGATAAGGGTAGACAGGTGGGATCGGGTTGCACGCCGCAACATGAATTATAAGGGTGATATATATAGGGAGGAACAATAAGGGTGGACAGGTGGGAGCGGGTTGCACGCCGCAACAAGGAGCAACACGGGAGCACATCTATATTTTTACTGAATTTCCAAGAAAATAAAGATTTGAAAGGCTTAAATGTTTGTTTTACTATTCGTCATATTTTCGGCACTACTTTCATTTAAAGTTGATGTTTGGAAACTTGAAAATTATTTGAGAATTAGTTACAGATGAGGCCTAGAAAAGGTGGCTGAGTTATTTTATTGTTGTTGCAGTACTTAATTATTTGTTTATATTTCCTTCTCTGCTTTATATATTATTATCACAAGTTATATTGCTAAAGCCCCGCCGTAGCCTCGTCACTACTTCGTCGAGGTTAGGCTCGGCACTTACTCGGTACATGGGGTCGGTTGTACTGATACTACAATCTGCACTCTTTTGTGCAGATCCAGGTACCGATCAGCAGTAGAGATATTTAGAGTGGCTATTCATTTGTTCGGAGACACAAGGTATATCTGTCAGCATTCGCAGATTTCGAGAGTCTTCTCCTATTTTCATAAACGCTGTTTTACTATATTCATAACAATTACATCATTTCTTTCAGCCAAGTATTTGTAGTATTCTTTAGTAGTTCGTGAATTGTGACACCATACTCTGGGGTAGTTTTTGGATTTATCTATATAATTAGTTCGTGTCTCAGTGTAGTTAATTGTTTATTTTTTTTATATTGTGAATTATTCATTTAAAGCCATTAGATTAAGTATTAATTTAAAATCATTTTATCCTGTTTAAATGGTTAATTAAAGGAAATAGTTAAGCGAACTCTAACATTGGCTTGCCTAGCAAGTGGGGTGTTAGGCGCCATCACGATCCCTCAGGTTGGGAATTTGGGTCGTGACAAGTTGGTATCAGAGCACTAGGTTTCTTAGGCAATTCATGAACAAACTTGGTAGAGTCTGAAGGATCGGTACAGAGACGTTTGTACTTATTTCTCAGAGGCTATGAAGTTAGGAACAATTTCACTTCTATTCTACTCTATCGTACGAATTTGTTCTACCATTGATGATTGAACTAGTCTATTCTTGTCCTCTCACAAATCTCGACAACCTGCAAAGCGTCTACAACCGGACAAGAGATGAATCTGTTATGACAGCTACGATTAGGGGAAGAGACAGAAGCAGAGCTCAGTTTAGAGCTCGAACCTCGACACCTATTGTACAATCTCAAGTGGATCTAGAAGCGGAGGTTCAAGCTCAGTCGGTACATGTTGGACTAATTCAGATTCCAGAAGGATTTATAGCTACTCCAGTATTGCATAACATGGGAATAAGTTGAAGGCAACGGGGTTGATTTATATGAGCTGTGAAGTTTAACATTGTGTATTATCACACATTGTGACCTAGGACTTCGTGCCAAGTGGGGGAGTCCACCGTCAAGGAATAAATTACGGGGTCATGTGTTATATCAGTTTTGGCCTGAAATGTATAAGGCCTGAGATGTTTCAAGAGATAAAGTTGGGACTTGCGATAATGTCTGCCTCCTTAATAACCCTATACCTCAGTACCAAAGGAGTTATCCAAACAACTTTAAATCTAAAGAAAGACTACTCAGTGCGGAAGTCATGGTTGCGGATTTTGGGGTGCTCCAGAGGGAGTACAATGATTAAGAAGCTTCTAGACTACATGGTTCGTGCCAAGATTTATCAGTATAGAGCTTTACTTTTGTGATCATTGTGTGTCAATAGAGATGATAGTTACTCCAAAAGAAGAACGAAGAGTATATGAATAAGTGGAGTAGCTCAGCGGTGTTGAGTCAACATGGTCAAGGAGAAATTTGTCGCCGGTGGTTGAGGAAAGCCTACGAAGAGGATGACCAGTCAGTGCAACATCAACTACTTGACTCAGTTCTCATAAATGCTTTGAAAGATTTTCTTCTCGGACTCTCCATAATACGTGGCGCATAAGGTTTGAACTGTTGCGTCAGGTCACATGACGGTGTCAGAATATGCCATCAGGTTCGATAAGTTAGCACGTCATACTCCTACTTCGGTTCATATATCCAGAGAGCATGTTCACAGACTCATTAAAGGACTCAAATGTGATTGTAAAATTTTTGTACGACTCAGGGTAGGTTGATACTTAATTTCGGCTAGTGGTAGAAATTTTCCTTGACTTGGGAGAGTCATATTTCATTAGAGCACTCTGGCTATGTGCCCCATTGCAGTTACAACTCAACTTACATGACCAGCTAGGGGAAAAGGGGTTGGAATGTCGAAGGCGGAGGTCAGACTCCTAGAGGTGAAGACCCAACTTGTTGATATACTTTCTATGGTATGACTGAGGTCGCTATATCAGATAGTGTCATAACAATTATAATTTTTAGTTATTATAAAGTGGCAAATTTCCTTAACTTGATTTGGTTATGAGTATCTAAGAAAGTTCTCCTAATATGCTCCACTCATGGGTGAGCTTCGTAAACCTGAAATCTACCTATGTAAATACTTGTATTGAGAGATTCTATGGAGATAGCTATGTCTATCATTACGCATTGTAATTTGTATAACGGGAAATATTTAAAAGAAGAAAATGGAATGTTTCGATTGGCACGATGTGCATATTACTTGTGATTCAGAACTGAGGGCGAGATCCTCGCATTTTAATATGATTTGGTATGTTTAAATCGGGCTACGAGCCGCGGTGGAAGTTATATAAGGACGATGTCCTTGTGATGAAAATTCTTGTGCTTAAATTCTCTCTTGTGAAATTAAAATTTGTACTATAGTACTAATAGGGAGTCATGCCTATAAGGTTTATTTGAAAATTTTTGTATAAAATTATCTGTGCATAATTTGCCAAATTCGTGTTATAATTATTGAGCTTTAACCTATGAGGTAGGTGCCCGTCCATATGGCGTTAAATGAAACACGTTAATTCAGGTAGATAATTATGAGTTCTTCAAGCGTCGCATCTCGTTGTCAGTATTGTGAAGGTTTGAAAGGAGATTATTGTTAACGTGAAGTTATTTGATGATTCTGCAATTTATTATGAGCAACTATTAAGATCTTATTGAACCAAAAGGGTGTTCCATTAAAGTGGTCGGGCGAGTGTGAGGCAAGCTTCAAATGCTCAAGACAACTATGACTTCAGCACTAGTATTGGTGTTACCATCAGGTTCAGGATCTTTCACGGTATATTGTGATGCTTCCCGTGTTGGGTTGGGAGCGGTATTGATGCAAGAGGGCAGGGTGATAGCATTCGCGTCTCGGCAATTAAAGATTCATGAGAAAAATTATCATGTCCATGACTTAGAAGTGGCAGCCATTGTTCGTGCATTGAAAATATGGAGGCACTATCTTTATGGCGTGCCATGTGAGGTTTACACGGATCATCGTAGCCTCCAGTACTTTTTTCAAGAAAAAGGATCTTAATTTGAGACAGAGGATATGGTTAGAGTTGTTGAAGGATTATGACGCCACTATATTGTATCATCCGGGAAAGGGAAATATGGTGGCCGATGCATTGAGTAGGAAAGCAGCAAGTATGGGCAGCCTTGCATGTATTCTAGACGGTGAGAGACCGTTATCTTTAGATGTTCAGACTTTGGCTAATCAGTTCTTAAGGTTGGATATTTTGCCTAGCAGTGTTCTAGCTTTTACAGTCACTCGGTCTTCTCTAATTGAGTGTATCTGAGAGCGGCAGGATGATGACCCGCATTTGATGGTTCTTAGGGACACAGTTCGGCGTGGTGGTGCCAAGCAGGTTACAGTTGGAGATGACGGTGTTTTGAGGATGCAAGGTCGTAAATGTGGGCCTAATGTTGATGGCCTTTGTGACTTGGTCCTTGAGGAGGCTCGCAGTTCTAAGTATTCCATACACCCAGGTGCAGCCAAAATGTACCAGGACCTAAGGCAGCATTATTGTTGGAGAAGGATGAAAAAGGACATTGTTGAGTATGTGGCTCGTTGCTTAAATTGTCAACAGGTAAATATGAGCATCAGAGACCTGGTGGGTTGCTACAGCAGATAGAGATTCCTGAGTGGAAGTGGGAGCGTATTACTATGGATTTTGTTGTTGGACTCCCACGGACTCAGAGGAAATTTGACGCAGTTTGGGTTATTGTGGATAGGCTGACTAAATCAGCACATTTCATTCCTGTGGTAAGCACTTATACTTTGGAGCGGTTGGCTGAGTTATATATTCGAGAGGTTGTTCTCCTTCACGGTATACCCATGTTTATCATTTCTGATCGAGGTACACATTTTACCTTGCACTTTTGGAGGGCAGTTCAGTGAGAGTTGGGTACCTGAGTTGAGTTGAGCACCGCATTTCATCCTCAGACGGATGGGCAGTCCGAGCGTACCATTCAGATATTGGAAGATATTCTTCGCCCTTGTGTTATTGACTTTGGAGGTTCATGGGATCAGTTTTTGCCGTTAGCGGAGTTTTCTTATAATAATAGTTATCAGTCGAGTATTCAGATGGCTCCCTATGAGGCATTATATGGTAGATGGTGTAGATCGCCAGTCGGATGGTTTGAGCTTGGAGAGGCTCGGTTATTGGGTAAAGACTTAGTTCAAGAGGCCTTAGACAAGGTCCAGATTATACAGGATCGACTTTGTGCAGCTCCGTCTAGGAAAAATATTTATGCCGACCGTAAGGTTCATGATGTGGCATTCATGGTTTGAGAGAGAGTATTACTTCGGGTATCTCCCATGAAGGGTGTTATGAAATTTGGGAAGAAGGGTAAGTTGAGCCCTAGGTATATCTGGCCATATGAGATTCTTGATAGAGTGGGGGAGGTAGCTTATAGACTTACATTGCCTCCAGGGTTATCCTCAGTTCATCCGGTATTCCACGTGTCTATGCTCCGAAAATATCATGGTGACTCATCCCACGTGTTAGATTTCAGCTCTGTCCAATTGGACAAATATTTAACTTATGAGGAGGAGCCGATAGCTATTCTAGATCGGCAGGTTCGTCAGTTGAGATCAAAGAGTTACCCTTCAGTTTGAGTGCAGTGGAGGGGTCAG